>VNJS01012963.1:0-10948 GCA_008042575.1 Drosophila watanabei | reverse complement strand
AATTTCCTACGTCTCATCAGCTGCGATGCTTGTTGTTTATTCACTTAACTTTAACGCGCCTTCCGTTCACACGTCCGTGTTGAGCACCGCTTCGCAGACAACTGATACGTTTATAAAATTTTTATAGAAAGGTTTTAACCGCTCACCAGCACACCAGCACACCAACTCGCCGTCTTGGGGTCTATGTGTATGCGTGTGTCATTTGAGCCAAGATCGGAGTGCCGCTCCCGCTCTCCATTCGTCACGAGTGCTCTGCGCCGTTTTATAGCTCTTAAAACCTGACCAAGAAGTCCAACAGGTGATAGAAGAGCACGCAGCCGCTCTTCGGCCACAGGTGACGCGCTCTTACAGCGCTCTTCGATCCCGACTTATGGCTAAGACGACTGCAATTAGTCACACGGTGCGTTGATTGCAAAGATCAAATCAAGTTGAAAACAATTAATCGCGGGTTACTGACAAAATGTCAGCCTGTATTAATTTGTTTACAGAACCGAAATAACTCGGAGCTGTCACGTCACTGGTGACCATATTATGCGCTACTAAATGCCACCGTCTCGGATGGATTCTTTCGAACGCCATTGAACCCGTCATCGGTAGGGAATATTAAGCTGATGAATACTAATTTATTATTCAGAGGGAATGGCAATGCAATTTTCATATTTTCTACATGTGTATAACATACTATATCGAACAAGAAACTTATTGTTTTGAGAAGCAGGCCACAAAGTCAATCCATCTGAAACAGTTGGGATTTTAGCAGATATGAAGCTCCGATTCCACCAGAGCACCATCCACCATCCGATATCAACTGGCCGAACAGCTGTGGCTCATCCAAAACATAAACAAAGATGGTTGAAGTGGTTTCTACGGAAGTAATATTAATTGTTTACCAACTATTTTAGCTGTTGTACAAAAGAAAACAACATTTTATTTACACTAAATTAGTACGAGTTCCAAAACGAAGAATTTGAAATTCTTGAATGATTTTTCTTTACCAAAAAGAAAACTTAACGAATTGTTTAAACGGTAGTAAAGGCTCTAAAAATGTATTTAAAAAAATGTTGAAGTAGGAGTAGGTATATAAAAATGAAGCAATATACTTTTCATATACTTTTTTTATTATTTAGAATTTCGGTTTTATTTTAATAAAATACGGTATCGTATATGTAGCTACGATAAGATTAAACGGGAAATAAATAGAACAAATTATAACTTTATTTCGAACTAGCCGTGTCTATCTCTCCGTTTCTGGTATGCCCCATTATACGCAAACTAGTCCCTCAGTTTTAAAGCTATCTTAATTTAATTTATATATGGGCAATTCTCTGATGTCGCATGCAACATTTTTACGCATTCAAACTAAAAAAAAACATGTTACAAGGCTTTATTTTAATTTTACAAAATTTGAAACTTATAGCTCTTGGTAAGCTCTATAGTTGGTGCTTAGATCGATTTTGGAAAATTTTTGGTTATCGAGAAATTTACCAAAATGTATGGAATTCGCACGCAACAAAAACAGAAGTCACTTTTTTAAATACCAATTCAAGCACTGATTTCAGCAAAACCTGATGAAAGGTTTTAGTGAAATTAATTTTAAAATATTATGCATAATGTAGTCTTAATTATATTTTTAGTTTGACCTTAAAATATTAAGTTTTTTTTTTTTAATTCAATTTTTATCGAAGTCGCACGCGACACTCTTTATCATCATACTTAGCATGGTGTTTTTTAATATTTAAGTTAATTAGAAGGGCCTATATCCGTTTTAATTCTTTCTAGTGATGTTAGGAAATCAAAGTTAAAGCATAATGAACCTGTTTTAGTTGTTTTTATCAAAACAAAACAAGCTCTTTTGTTCTTCTTTAAAGTGATGAAAAATCGCATTTACGCGAAAATGCATGCGAATATTTGAAAATCTTTTTTGGAATACGTTAAAGGCTTTAAAATTTGATATATTAGAACATTTCCCAAAGTTACTATGTTGACAAAATTTTAGAGAACTTTTAATTTTTTGGCCGTGGTTGTTGTTTCCAGAGAATGCTCCATATAGAAGTATGTATATACTTTATAGGATCGAAAATGCCTCTTTCACTGCGTTGCAAACTTCTAACTAAAATACCCTGCAACCAAATTCAATAACTAACACAACAAATACTTCAAACCTACATACATTTCGACTGGCGCTAAGCTATAATATCCTTTCCCTATGTAAAAACAAAATAACTGTAACGACAGGAATCGAAATTGTTACCTGGCCAGCCTTATTGAGAATTCGTGCATTAAATAAGTGCACTCAGGCTGTTACCTAATGTTTGCTTCCTGTACAATTTGGGCACAATTCAAAATTACTCCAAATCAACACAATCACCGTTAATTGATCGGATGCTTCAGTAAAACATTGGAACTAATTTGGCCAGTCAAATGCCGTTCGACCTTCACTGCGACCGTTGCCCGTGTCTTCTCGAGCTTTTGTTGCTGCTTCTGCTGCTGACAAATATTTAAAACAATTACCCTCTATTGAGCATTGTTTAACATGCCACATAATCGAGTGTTTAGCCGTCATATACACGTCACATTAATCGAAAAAGAAACGCTGAATGAAATCGGTATTTCATGCATATAGGGAAGAAATCGGCATGGCGCATGCATATGGCCCAGTACAACAATTGCCTCCTGCTCAGCGGGTTCAATGACATTTTCTGGTGTCATGTTCAATAACAATTGCAAGCAGCTATAGCAAAACAATGAGCCAAATAATGGATGTGTGAAAAGGAAAATTAACGAACGTGGAGAGGTTCGAAAAATAATTAATTCGCCGCACAAAGTCTGATTCTAATCTAGTGGCACTGACGACAAATTGAGTGGGTATATTAATAGAAGATTATAATTTATAAATATATTCCTATATATTTTGGTTATCCTCGTTAAGAGTAATGTGAAATGTGCCGGACCATTTCAAGACCCACTTGGATCAGATTTGTGTATAGAAGTCATTATTTTTTGATACCTTTGATACTCAATATGCAAACAGTGAATTAGTGCCACTGACATTGAAATTTGCCATAAGCGAAAATCGCACAAATCGAAATCAAAACTCACGCGCTAATAAATTTCGCTGCGACAATTCCGAGCCAACAACAACAAACAGGAGGGAAGCAGAGCGGAGCTCAGCGAAGCCGATCTGATGCGAGCTGGGCGACGTTGCGTCAGGTGTCGCCTTCCGTGTCGGAAGATGAAGCTCATCAAATACAAACAAACAGGCGGATGGCAGAAAATCAGCTGGCTAGTATCAAATCAACAAAATCGCAATTGTGTTACTATAAATTTTAATTTCGATTTCAATTTCAGACTGTGCTGCGTAAGTTTTGCATTTTAAGCGCGACGCCTATCGACTGCTAAACGCTCAAATCAAACTCAAATCAATTCATGAATTTTCGCGAATTTGTTGATTTCGATGCGATTCTTTTGTGCGAGTGATTTACGAGCCGAACTAAAAACGAATAAATTGGTTTAATGGATTTCGGGGTTTCTGGGTGGCTCTGATCGGGACCCACTCAGCTCTGCGCCAAGAATTATGAAATGTGCTGGTAAAATTCCACGTTTCGGGTCAATGAGCTAGGAGTACTTCCGATTGGATGCGAATGCTCCTCCCCATGTCTTGTTAGGTGATTTGTGTCTGGTGGCACATTGACAGTCAGGAGGGCAGGTGCGATATCAAAGCGTACTATTAGCTATTTATATAGTCGGGTAATGACCAATTTACGGAATTTACGGCTAAAACGCTTAGCACATCTGCAAATAGTTCGCCTTATTCGTATTTTCCCATCAACGGAAGTAAAACAAGTTGAACAAGATGAGTGCAAAAACGTCTGGCCAAACATCTCATCTGCCCCGGTATTTCCCCCAAAAAATTCATCCGAAAACCTCCAGCCAATTCTGTGTAAACACTTAGCAGTCATTGTGGCTCATTGACGTCACATCAACTCGGCCACTATCCCTTGCACTGGCCTCTGCGCTTCACAACTTCTCTCTGACCCACATTCCAAGCTGCAAAGAGATGCTCCGGAGGAGATTGTCCGGCGCCAGCCAATAGACGCGCAGCCACACTGCAATATCGCTTAAAAATACAGGGGATTTCATCAATTCGAAATTCCATAAATATGCATTTATGCATGGGAAAGTTTTCTTTCGTCGCGTGGCTATGCGGAAGTAATTAACTGGGATTCGACGGTGGACAATATGCAATCTTAAATGTCTTGTTGGCTTAATACTGTTGTTAATAGGCTTGTCCCCTATTTTAAGGCTGAATTTATCAATGGTAACCTATGATTGTGTTTTAAAAATGTACAAAATTGAAATCCGATTAGTAAGAAAGACATTTTCGATACATTAAGACATAAAAGATCTTGATCTTGGTTGGATCACAAGATGACTTGATCTAGTAAATGGACTTGGACTATATATGAAAAAGCGTTAGATAACACTCTTAAAGTTAAAAAAAAACACACTGTACAATTAAAAAAATAAATAAATATATTAAGCTGACGGTGGGGGATTGACTCAGCTTAAATTGTTTAAATGACCAACAGAAATCGAAAATCAACGGACGGCGAAAAGACTTCTCAGAAAAATTAAAGTCGTTGAGTACGGATCCTTAAGGCGAGAAAGAAGAAAGCACAGTTAAATGAGCGCCCATATTTATCGCATTGCTAATAAATTTAAAAAAATTGAAAGAGAGCTGATTACTGGGCAGCCTTTTGTGCTCTGTTGTTGGTGCTTGCCTGTTACCGGTAAATGCGGATTTATGCATGTGGTTAAGAGTCCAAGGCAGACAACCATTGGCCCTAATTGGGTTAAAATAATATCAGCGTTTGTGGGTGGGGTTTAGACTCCAATTTCGGCTGAGCCAGTTGGAATGGCCTTGAGAGTGAAGCCTGGCTGCGGGCTTTGGAAGACATCAAATGCACCTTTATGTACAATACTTCAGACCAGGCCACACGAAACAGCACACCAACACACGTTTAAAGCTCTTCGATCGGTAGGGTCTGAAGTGTTATAAGTTAACTTTTAAAGTATAAGAGATAACTATAATTTATGGCCTCAGCGATATTTGTATTGGTTTTTGGCCCAGACCAGCAGCAATCACACATTTCCCCAAGACGCGTCCCTCTTAATTTATTCAGAATCCTCTTTTTTTAATATTTCCATTAGGTTCATTCCCTATATTTCTACAGCAAATTGCTTTGGCTGTAATATGGACGATCTAAAGACTTGTGATTGCCTAAACAGCAGAAAATAAACAAACAGGTATCGTAAGTAAATAAATATCAATTTTGCAAGTAGACTGAGAAACGTAACCGAAGACATTGTTCACAAATCAAATGTAAATAATAGCTGAGCGAATTGAGTATAGATCGATAGAAATTAATTGTTTTTCGGCAATCGTTGTTGCTATGGACTTTTATAATATAAGCCGCATAAATATACCCTTACAGCCTTCCCTTCTACTTCAAATAAACCGTAAGAGTAATAGGCAGTAAAAAACGCCGATATTATCAAATCATGCAAGTGTCAAGCCCTGAAATAAAATATATAAATAATCTTAGTTCTACGAAACCCCTTTCAGCTTTGATTGATACCTACATTCATCTTATTCAGGCACCGGGTCATAGGTATAAATATAGCTGTGACCAACTTCAGAGCGAAACTCCGAATGCAAGTCAAGCAGCTCGTGACATAGTTATTAGAACAAAAGAAACTCAATAATACCTATTTTACAATCACAAAGGTGGCGGAGAGGGGCCAAGCATTTATTCCGCCTATGAGCATATTTTTATGAGTATTCATGCAACATAACTTATGAATTCTACGTTGCTATAGAAACATAACAATGAGATTCTCGTGTAGACAATTCCAATAAGGCCAATAAAAAAAATATAATAAAATACACAGGTAAAATGTTCTCATTTTCTTACATAATTTACAAGTATTATTTATATATTTATACCCTTTTAAAGTCTTTATGTATATACCTACGTATGTATCAACAGACGAGCCGATCTAGCCACCTTAGTCTGCCCGTTTCTACGCAAAGTAGTCCCTCAGTTTTAAAGATAGACGAACATAGAGGACAGATGGACATAGACAATACATTACTTTTTAGCTTTGAAAAGCCTCCTTCACTGCGTTATAAAACTCTGGCTAATATTATAATGCCCCTCTGGGATATGAGCATTTTCTATTATTTCAGAATTTCAGATTTAATTTTATAAAAATCGGACTACTGTATCATATATGTACATACATAGCTTCCATACAATCAACAAATAAACAACAAATTTTCTTCTACTTTGAAGTGCAATAAAAAATGTATGAAAATTTAAAACTGTAAAAATATTATACATATAAAAGAATTTCATATTTTATAAGATACGGATAAGTTCACAATGATCCAATGGTAATTTGCAAGGGGTTACAAACTTCGGCGTCTTTTGCTTTCTTTCTTGTATTCAATAATCTTCTTTAATTAAGAACATGAATTGGTCAAAGTAAATTTTACATAAATCCAAGACGCCCAAAAAGTATGCTATTCAAAATGTTTGCAAGCCAAACAGATTTGACATCGATTTGACACAACTTCAGCATTACATTTTACATATAATAACAAAGTATGTAGAAATAATAGAGGAAAACAGATATCAAACCATTGTTATTAGCGTAAGTCATTATTTATACCTTCCTATAGTAGAATACCTTAGCTCCCTCAATACTTAGCTAAAAATTTATCATTATTTTGTATGAAAATTGTTTGGTGCAGCTAATTTAACAGGCTATGGCCCTTGTGTTCCTGATATCGGCACCATTTATAAATGACATTCTATGAAAATCAATTAGTGTGCTGTACAAAATGTAAAGCATATTTATATATTATTAGGAACAAAAGAGGAAGCAAACTTTAGTTTATTTTCTGAACCGCCGTGGAAGGCGGCCAAGCTGGAGGTGTTGGATAGGGAGCTAATCCTGTCAATTTCTAAGGCGAAGGTACTTTTCCTCTGGAAACCACCGCCGCCCAGGAGCTGACGCTGGACGAAACTGACGAGATGGAGGGCGGTGACGTGACGTTAGTGGTCAACCCATCGAATGGAGGTGAGGCCTTTACCCACGACACTCAGGTTGCTGCAGCTCTATCTTGAACCATAATTTTGTTGTGTATGTCAATGTACACTGCATAACACAGGGTTTATTTTTATTATTATTATTTAAGAACATTTAAAATAAAGGGAATGGGATGGACACAGCCATATAGACTCGCTTGGTAATTATCATAATATTAAAATACATTATAGGGTCAGATATGCATCCTTCTCTAGGTTTATAAAAATATCCTTACCAAATAAAATAACAAACTGAATTAGTTACTAGCAAGTTTTTTATAAATAGCAAAAAAATCAGTGTTTTGAAATTTCGACTTACGGTTCTGCTTCGATAGACTTCAGTTTGGCAACATAGTTGGATGGTATGTAGCCTTCCGACCGGGTCTTCTTGCTGCGGGCCAGCCACCAGTCTCCCTATTGGTAGAATTAAACATTAAAGTAAACTAATATCAAACAAAAAATATAGATAACTTCGGCACGCCGAAGTTTGTTTACATTTGCAATTGGATTATTAAGAGTTTAAGCGGGTCAAAAAAAAAAAAATATATATATATATATAAATATATATATTCTTGATCAGCATCAACAGCCGAGTCAATCTAGCCATGTCCATCTGTCCGTTTCTACGCAAACTAGTCCCTCAGTTTTGTAGCTATCTCATTGAAACTTTGCAGACAGTCTTCTATATTTTATATTTTTTTGGTTTTAATATGACGTTTCAAGTCTCCCCGCCAAGTTTCGATTGACTTCGATGACTTGACCAACTTATATTGGTTACTTTGTTTTCTTTATACCAGTCCTTGTCGAGCTTTGAGGTGTACTTTGGATTGTTATCCTGTAAAAAAACCCATCACAAAGGCTTAGCTTAAGTGTAAAGATTTATAATCGAATTAGGGTAAAGGACCCGGATGTATCTGCCCAATGCCACGTCAAGAAGAGTAGCCCTAGACCGCCTCCGTGCTTAACTGCAATTTTAGTGTACCGGGAGTTAAATCCTTTATTGTTGTTTCGTTACTCCAAAGTATATTTTCACCCTTAAGGTCCAGAGCAGGCCAAATTATTCTAACCAAACTTTTGCCACATCTGAAATTTTTTTTCTCGATGTAATGGAACCTTTCGGGTTTTACGTCCTGGTAGCCCTGCCTCTAGCAGTCTTCGACGAACCATTCGGAAAAAAATGCTATAGTCTATTTCGGTGGAAATGGCATTGAATGACATGAACAGGTCTTTTTTGGCAAGAGTTCCGATCGGAATGTCTATCCATTTTTTTTTATAGCCACCATTAAGTTTAAAGTGTATTCGGAAAAAAAATGCCTTAGTCTATTTGGATGGAAATGGCATTGAATGACATGAACAGGTCCTTTTTGGCAAGAGTTCCGATCGGAATGTCCGTTGCTTTGGAAGATTTCTACATTCTATCCATTTTTTTTTATAGCCACCTTTAAGTTTAAAGCATTTTTGACAAGTTACAGAGAGCGTACGAGGCCTTTTGCAATATTGCTAAGACTTTTTCTTTCCTTTTGCAGAATTATTGCCAGCTTTCTTTCTTTGGGAATACAATACGGTTTACGGCCAATCTACATAAGTTTTTTCTTCACTAATTTACTTAAATATGTCAGGAGTTAATAAAAACTAATAAACTTTTGCTCAAATAGTGATATAATCCTTTAAAATTTTTTTTAGTCACAAGTGTACTTATTATTTGCCAACCCAATTTTGGATTTTTAGATAAAATCGGTCACTGCTTTAAATTTGAAATGAAGAATACTTTTGATATATATTTTTATTATCTAGGACAAGCCCGAATGCTAAAATAAATTGAATTTCTCCATTAAGTTTATTATAAAAAATTTGTGAGGCTTGAAACTGACCTCTTGCATGTGTACTTATTTCTTAGACCACTAGTGTATATACTTTTATATCCATATTATTAATACAGTTTTTGAATAACAGTTTTACATTCACAGTCTTGGATTTTACTCTACAATCACCAAATGTTCCTATAGTAGTTGCCGATTTTCATAAAATTAAAACTGAAATTCTGATTTAATATGTAATACTCATATCTCAAACTAAATTAAATAATAGGTACACGCGCATGAACTTTGTTTCAAGACTTGTGAAACTTTTTTTAATAAACTTAATAAAAACAAATTCATTTAATTTAGTTTTCGAACTTAACCTAGTTACAAAATATATATATCAAAAGATTTTTAAATTTTAAATTTAATGAATTGAATTTTTCCATTAAGTTTTTTAAAAAAGGTCCACGAGGCTTAAAACAAGCCTCATGCGTGTTCTTCATACTTTGGATATTACTTGAAAAACTTTTCGAAAACGAAGACTCCACATGGAATTATTAAGCAAAGAGAAACAATCTTTTGGAGCTCACTTCTTTTATGATAAATAAAAATCATAAAAATCATAATAAATTCCAGACAGATGCCATTTATACTGATTTCAGTAAAGCATTTGAATCTGTTAACGGCTCACTTCTTGTTCGGAAACTCGATATAATGTGGATTCCGGATGATCTTAGATGTATCTCAAGTTATTAGATTAGTAGGGCGCAAAAGGTCCTCCTTAAAAATAACTTGTCAATATTATACTAGTTACCTTCGGCGTCCCGCAAGCGAGCCATTTGGCGCCCCTATTGTTTCCATTTTTATTAACGACCATTTTTATATACGCACTGGAGAACGAAAGCGAGAAGACGAATTATGATGTACACTTTCCCTAAGAAGAAGACGTCCTAAAAACCCCACATATTTACATTTGTTTTTACATGTACAGTTTTACATTTTCCGATGGTAGCTATATGATATAGACCTCTTTTTTAACAAATTGTAGATAAAGATACTAATGTTAAAAACGGCGAAGTTATAATGAATTTCCCGATCCTTGGCACCTATAGTCGTTCGATCTTATATCTTATATGCTTATATCTCAGAGTAAAAGACGATATCTTAAACAACGGTGACTGAAATAATACCCTGCAAGGGTATAAAATTATAGAACATACATATAACTTTTTTGACAAACCTTGACTATTTGGTTCCATATTAAAGCTTTTGAAATTGACTTACAATTTTAAAGTTATTCAGCTGCAAAATTATCCAATTTTAAGCAGTTATTTAAGGATGTGGCCAGATCTTCTCACTTTCTTAAAAATAAGTACCAAAAAAAACAAATAAAAAATGTTTCATAAATAAATTTGGGGATCTGAATGTTTTGTATATTGGGAAAAAAAAATTTACAAATGCCAAAATGTTTGACTTTTTGACCATGTTCTAGAGGCGCTACTGTGCGTTGCCTCTGTTATCTCACCTAATGAGGGGTTTTTTTTAACAATGCCAATCAACATATATTTATATATTGCAGTAAGGTTTCCAAAGAATATTAAATTTAATGAAAACTACATAAAAAGTCAATAGTCTTCGCGAGATTATTTTTCTCCTATACGGTATTCAGGTGGCACAAAATGAGAGGGGGGAATGCAGAAGTCTAACATGCATTATTTTGTTTGTGTCCTATATCCAGTATCATGAAAGATGATTGACTTATTAATTAGCTTGCGTGGTTGCTGATTGCCATATATGTACATAGTTTCTCGTTTTCCAAACTGCTTATAATAGAAACAGCATTCATATGTGTGTCTCAATATTCATATTTATGTGCATATACACCTGACAGAAATAGAAGGGAAAAATACGGGAGCTAGTAATACTATATCATTGCCTTCTTACTACTGTTATCTCCCTGATAAGCATAGAGTGCCTCCATTATGGTCAGGT
>VNJS01012962.1:0-50400 GCA_008042575.1 Drosophila watanabei | reverse complement strand
CGCCCGCTCTAATGCACTGGGTCTACATATCGGTGGTGCGTCCGACATTGCTGTATGGAGTCCTAGTGTGCAAGCCATAGAGAAGAAGACCTACTACAAGCTTATGGAGAGAACCCAGCGGCAGGCACAGCTCTGCATTACAGGGGCGCTGAGGTCAACACCCTCAAAAGCACTCGAGACGATAATAGGAATTGATCCCCTAGATATCCATGCGCAAATGACAGCAGGAAAGGCGGCACAACGCCTGGTCGTGTCAGGTAATATGTCGCTACAAGGATTTGGGCACAGTTCAATTGGCCGAGACATGAGCAGTACATCTGACTACATGATACCAAGAACGTGCCCAGATGTAAAAACAATTCATGGGATCTAATAACTGGAAAACAGGTCAGGACCATGCTCAACATCTTAATATTTACACAGACGGCTCCAAGATGGAAGGAGGAGTTGGAGCGGGCATATACTGTACGGACCCTGAAATGAGGCTGTCGTATAAGCTACCAAGTCAATGCAGCATATTCCAGGCGGAAGTATTCGCCATCGGTAAAGCGGAAGAGCTTGCGCAGAGCATAAACCGTCCATATGAGGCGGTCAATTTCTTCGTAGACAGCCAAGCGGCGATAAGATCCATGCAATCGTCAGCGGTCAGTTCCAAAAGTGTACTGGCAAGCAGGGAGGCACTAGATATCCTAAGCACGACCAAGTCAGTGAGGATCTTCTGGGTTCCCAGCCACCAGGGCATCGGTGGTAACAAAACCGCGGACGAACTTGCAAAGGAAGGCGTCGGACTGGCGAGTGAAAGAATAGAAAACGTTCCGGTATCCCTAAAAACCCTCCAAAATGAGCTAGAGGGACAGGCTAACGAAAGAGCAAAAAGCAGATGGAGGAGAAATTCCACTACCTGTAAGAATCATGTGCAAAGAGCGCAAAGATAAACTCAGTAAGTACGTGCTGCATCTTCCACGGAAAGATTGCAGACTGTAAGTAGGAATCCTCACAGGTCACTGCCTCACAGCGACGCATGCCGTCAAGCTGGGCATCACCGATAACGACAAATGCCGGAAGTGTGATGAATTTGGGGCAACCGAAACCGTGGAGCATCTCTTCTGCAAATGTCCAGCTCTAACAAGGTCAAGAGTACGACATCTAGGCGCTCCGTCTCTGGCGTCACTGGAAGATGCCTCCAAGAGAAAGCCAGGCGAACTACTTGCCTTCGCTAAAGCCACCTCGATCCTCAAGGACTTCGAAACCCGCAGCAACAATCCATAGGTCCACCCCCAGAACAACCCGGGCAACTAAGAGCCATACTGGCCTATGCTTGGCCCCACGAGGGCCGCCCGATTAACCTAACCTAACCTAACCTATAGTATTACAGTCGAGTCCCGATAATTCGAAATGGCAAGGTGATCACTTTTTTTACGAATTAGACGGGAACTCGATTTATCGAGATTTCTATTTAACGGGGCTCAATAATGAAAAAGTCGAATAAACGGGGCTTTTACATTTCACATCATGTTTACATATGTATTTAACTTTAAGAAAATTAAACAAACATTATAAGTATGTACATACATTTGTACGTTTTTCAAATTAAAGGAAAATTAAACAATAACATAAAATTATAATAACAAAAAATTAAACAATTAAGCAGAAACATTAAATTATAAAAAACAAAAATTCAAGCTTTAAAATAATTGGTAATTTTTGATTGCTTGGTGTTTTTTTCTTTTATTTTTTCCATTGCATTTTCTAAACCTATTAGGTTGTCTAAGACACTATTGATAACGTCTTATGCGTACGTTTTTGTGACATTTTCACAGAACGATGTTACTCTCCGAAAAAAATCAGCAAACTAAACGAAAACACCGAGAGAAACACAAAATGCATAATGCATAGCGACATAAAGGCGGCATAGCTGTCTGCAAAATCTAACGGTGCTTTAACTACAAAAAATTTCGCATCGCATTACGATTTATAAGAGGTTACGAAACAAAACAACGATTTATAAGAGGTTCAATATTCTTTGCGTTGCGTCAAATACTACGAATTAACGAGGGGACCAAAATGTATGGAATTTTTACGAATTAACGAGTTTTTTTTCAAGGGGACAGAATTTTTAACGAATTATCGCGATTTTCGATTTACTGGGGTACGAATTATCGGGATGCGACTGTACTATATGTTGTATACTTTATTACAACTGCTGCTCGTCATCGCGTAAGTATATTTTTATTTTATTTGGTAAATTTTGTTACGTACATGATACGTACATAAACAAATGCAACACGCTATTAAATAAAATTTTCTAAAAAATTAGAACCATGTGGGGTACATATATGTTTACAATAATGTACAATACTATTAGTATACGCATAGGTATATATAAACTGTCACTTTCTTCGGCTAGGGAGACAACTTCAACAGTTACATTACAAGAATACAAGTTTGGCGCTAGCGTTTAAAAAGGCGCTGCATTTAAAGTTTGAAGTTGATAAGTATTTAAAAAATTATAGAAAATCTCGAAATTTTGGGAAATTGGGAACATTAACTCTATGCTTATTTCAGCTAAGAATTAAAAATAATCGGAAAGCCGGAAAACAGGAAAACTGAAAATCGAAAATATTATTCTTATTTTATTAAAGAATTTCACTAGGGACGTGATTTGGTCGGAAAATCTCTAAAAATTATGGGAAAGCCGAAAAATCGAAAATATACTCAGTTTAGTGGAGAATTTTACTAGGGACGTGAATCGACGGTCGGAAAAGCACACCTAAAAAAGCACACCCAAAAAAGTGCCCAAGTTCAAGTTTTCACTTCTGCCTGCACTCACGGAGTGCAACCCCCCCCCCCCCCTTGTTTTTAATTTTTTTATCTTCTATCATTATTTTAGCTCTTTTTTAAGCTTAGATTCCTTAGCATAGTTATCTACATTGTAGAGTGGTTTTATTCTATCAATGCTATTAAAATAAATATTAGCTCATATGGACAATTCTCATGTGCCATAGAGTATTAAAACAATATACGAAGTATTGGAGGCATACAGTGGAGTGCAAGTCTGAGTACATGGTTGCAACTTTTGACTTTTGGTCCTCATAAAACAGGTATTTATAAAGCAAATTAACCTAAATTTTTTATATTTATTCTTTGATTATTTATTTACAAATTTGTATAAAAAATATAACAAAAAATTAGATTTTTTTAAAAAAAAAAAAAAAAAAAAAACTAAATCATCATCTCGCATGTACGCAATTATGCTAATTTTGAACGTTTTAACAAAGGCTTATTTTTTAGTACTTAGTCCGAAGACCCTTATTTCTAATTACACTATTTATTCGATTTGGCATACTTTCGACCAATTTTTTTATGAGTTCTTTTGGTGGAATAGCTTTCCATTCTTGCTAGACTCGTTGCCGCAACTCGTGTTGGTTTGCAGGAACCGATCCGTACTGTCCCAATCGTCTTTTCACTATCGACCACAAATTTTCGATAGGAAGATCAGGACTCTGAGCTGGCCACTCCATCAACTTAAAATGTTGTTTTGCGATCCATTCCTTGACGATTTTGGCCGTGTGTGGGATCTCCATCTTGTCGAAAAATGATATCACTCTCATAGGCGCATTTATCAACCAAATCGCAAAGATGGGTCTGCAGAATATCTAAATAATCTTCCTTTTTTATTATTCCTTCAATGTTGTTTAGTGGTCCAATGCTCCATCAGGTAAAACAGCTCCAGACCATAACATTTACTCCTTCGTGTTTCACTGCTTCTTGTACGTGCCGTTTCTGCAAGGACTCTCCAGGCTTTTTCCAACAATATTGTTTTCCGTCCGACTGGTATCGATTGAATTTTGATTCATCTGACCATATAACTTTTTTTCAGTCGTCCACTTCCCAATTTTTATGAGCCTTCGCAAATTTTAACCGTGCTTTTATATTTTTGTCGGACAAGGCCGGTTTCTTTTTTTTTAGGTCTGAAACGTATCCAATGCGCTTAAGTGCTCTACACGCTGTCCACTGGCTGGCAGGCTTGCCTATAGCTGCAGAAGCATCTTTGGGTCTACAATTCTTTCCCTTTTTTATATTTTGTATCATAAGCCGGGAATCTGCATCAGTCTAAATTCGACGTTGACCACTTCTTTGAATTTTGGGTACCACGATTCGCCTTTTTTGCACACGAATGACTTTTAGCAATTATACGTGTCGAAAATCCATTTTCAGTAAGGTTAACTAATGTATCTTCAATGTTTATAGACAATTTCCTCATATTTTAAGTTTTATTACCGTAGAGCAAAAACACGTGGGGTTTGTTACGTTTTTGATTGAAACCTTTAATATTTACACTTTAATATGAAAACATCTTAAAAACAAACGGTTAATTCTAAAATTAAGCTTTCAGTTGAATCAGCTGTCCAACTTTTGTTAAAAAGTTCAAAATGAGCATAATTGAGATGATTTAGTTTTTATTTTTTCCTTAATTAAAATCTTATTTTTTGTTATGTTTTTTTATACAAATATGTAAATAAATAATCAAAGAATAAACATAAAATATTTGGGTCAATTTGCTTTACTAATAACTGTTTTATGCGGGCCAAAAGTCAAAAGTTGCAACCATGTACTCAGACTTGCACGCCACTGTACATCCCATTCAGTTTTTTCAACTGAGATGTATGATCGGATGAACTCATTAAATGTTCTGTGGCTTCGCTTCGCGGTTCCTACATTCTGGTGATTGTGTGCGGTGGAAGCTTTGTTTTTAATATTTAAGTTTTTACATAACTCTTCAATTATCGAAGTTTTATATTCTGCTCCTATGTCCGTTATGAAAGTCTTCATTGAACCGTACTTTAGAATAAAATCTTCGTATATAGCATTTGCTACTGTTTTTGCACATTTGTTTTGAATTGGTATTGTCACAAGGTTATTAGTTAAATCGCAGATTATGGTTACTGCATATTCAATTCCTTGTTCAGATTTGGGTAGTGGACCGATCGCATCCACAATTACCCTGTCAAAAGCCACTTCTGGCGTTTCGGTTATAGTCATTGGGGTCTTTGTGTGTTTTGTCGTTTTTGACTTTTGGCATTTGGCATTTTTTTTTATATATAATTTGATATATATCTTGTCACATGGCTGTATGGCTGTATGACCTCCATGTATTGGATCGTCATGGAATGTAAACAGTATTGCTTCATCCTCTCTATGTTTATTTGATAATAGGGTCACCGAGTTGAGTTGCGCTACTCTTAGAGATTTTAATGTTTTTTTGTCCGTTATTTTAAAAAGATTCCATTTCGATGGTGTTGTTTTTCAAGCCTTTTTAAGAACTGACCTAAGTCATGAATTACATTGGTGTATATATCGCTTACGTCATTTCTTGCTATAACTTTTTTCCCATGCCTTAGTAAACATAGTGATTTTCGTCATTTACAATGACTTTGTATACGTTTTGCTTAGAAGCTTTATCAAGAGCAGCGATGGGCACGAGATCTAACAGTCTGAGTAGCAGCTCGGACAGACAAAAATAACAAAAACAACCAGCACCGTCGCAAGTTTGACGGGGCGATGTGCCCCGCTACCTGCGCCAATTTTCAGTGTCATTGTTTTTGTAAATCCACGGCGTGTCCTTCTCTGATCAAGAGTTTGCTTGTGCAAATCTGCTTTTTCTTTTCCATTTCCTGCGCAGGAATTTTTCTGTTTACCTTGATTTCTTGTAGTGTTTTTATTATATTTCCAGTGATTTCTTTTAGCTGCTCAATGGTTATTCTTGTTAACGCATCGGCTACGTAGTTGTCTTTCCCCTCTATATATTCTTCGGTGAAGTAACAGTTTTCTAATTCAAGCCTCATTCGTGTTAGTTTTGAGCTTGGATTTATCATCGAAAATAGGTAGGTAAGTGGTCTTTTTTGACAGTGAAGTATCTACTATAAATATATGGTCTGAAATAAGTTAAGTTAAGCCAATTTTTGTTCTTTTGTGCTTTTATTAATTTCTCCCTTAGATGCAACTGGAAGTTGGAGTCCGTTTTTGTGTTGAGTAAACACTGCTCTGCATGCTTGCTTACTTGCGTCCGTTATTATGCAAAATTCTTTACTGAAGTCTGGGTATTGTAATAAGTTTGGATTTATAAGTGCCGATTTGAAATGTTCGAAGGCATTCTGACAGTCGATTTAGTTTCTAGTCCGAATATATCGCTATATTGAGTGCATAGTGTTTTTGTGTGTGAAAGTGTGTAGGAAAATTTTTTGAAAGTTTTTATGTACAGATTTTTCTCTACATTCGGAATTCGTTTTAACTATTTCGTACTTCGAAAGTGTTTCGTATTTTAAATCATTAATATTGATTATCTGATTGGTACTTGTTGTACTTAGTAATCGGTAGTTTGGTAGTTGCAACTTCTGTGTTTGTAACATAAATGCCATTTTGAATTTCCTGGTTGGGTACACTATTTTTATCTGATGATAGGTGAATTTTTCGGACAACTTGGGATCTTGCTGGCAGAAATATGGAGTTGTTGCCAGAACTGTATGTTATTGGAACATAGATCGGATAATTCAAATTATTTGGTCTAATGATAAGCCAGTCTTCAGACGGATTGAAATTTAATTGACAGTTGAATTTTTTATTGAAATCAATTCCTAATATTCCGTCAAGTGGAATATCAAATTTTAAGTTTACAATCTGAAAATCATGTGGAATTATATATTTAGAAGTCTGCATTTCGATAGAGGTCAGCCTATTTGATTTGGTAACCTTTCGAGTTATTCCCTGTTTATTGATTATTCTGTCTGTTCGAATGTATTTACAATTTTCAGAGTTTTCCATCAATAAGGATATTTCTGCACCTTTCTTTTAAGAAAACTAGTTTCTTCCCTGTTTTAACGTTAACAAAGGTTACATATGTATTTTGGCTGATATTGCTGAATATCTAAAGGTTGCTGAGAGTTTCCCGAAGCATTTTGGGCTACTCTCACATTGTTGTTATTATTGTGGTTATTGCCTCTATAACCTCTATTTAAATTGTGGGTCTGGTTGTTATAATTTCGATTATTACCGTTGTTTCGATAAGAACCGTTGTTTTGGTAGTTACCGTTGTTCTGGTAATTACCATGGCTAAGTATTATTGTTTTGTTTGTCTTTGGGCGTACAGTACTGTGTTAGCATTGCCTGTCATTTCAGGACTACATTGAATGTACTTTGTCATTCATAGTGCTAAAGTTTCCAGCTTCTAGTAAAGTTTTTAGTCTACCATGTTCACAATGTCTAACCGTTGTGGTAATGGCTGACTTTGTGCTGAATTTATCAACATGTTCAGCTGTTAAACCTTCATCGATATACGAAGCTTCAAGTAGTTTCCGAAGGTTGTCAATTTCATTTGTTTATTTTTTGTCGGTTTTTCCCTTTTGCACTGTTTTAGCCAGATTTTCGCCTACAATTGTGTCTTGAAGTTTCTTCACAATTGCATCAATGGTTGTCTTAATTTGGGCTTTAAAGAGGGTTGACCCTCCTATTTTGGATTTTATAACTTCAACAGCTAGCTTTTCGAAAGTGCCTTTTGTTAAATTTTTTAATTTTAAAAACGTTACGAACCTTTTGAGATCTATTTTTCATCCATTGAAATCGGGAATGTCGTTTAAAATGTTCTTGATATACAGTCGTGGAAAAAATAAAAGAAACAAGCTTTTAGCTTCAGTTAGTTTCATTTATATCATAAGACGCGTATCCGATAATAAATTAATTTTTTTGTTAACGTATATTTAAGTCTATGTTATAATAATTAACACAAATATTATTATATATATAGAATTGTTTAACAATTAAAAAAATTAATTATATTTGTTTCCCTTGGAAAAAATAATAGAAACAAAATCCACTTAACGCCTTTTTATACCCTTGCAGGGTATTATAATTTCAGTCAGAAGTTTGCAACGCAGTGAAGGAGTAATCTCCGACCCTACAAAGTATATATATTCTTGATCAGCATCAACAGCCGAGTCGATCCGTCTGTCCGTCTGTCTGTCTGTCCGTTTCTACGCAAACTAGTCCCTCATTTTTAAAGCTATCTGAATGAAACTTTGCAGATAGTCTTCTTCTTCGGAACGGGCCAGATCAGACGACTATATCATATAGCTGCCATACAAACGATTCGTAAATTTGTAAATAAAAATTATAACTTCACTGTTTTTTAACATATCTTGATCAACTCTCGGTTATGAGCTTTCTATATTGTTTCAGATTTTCGGATTTAATTTTATATATATATAGCTGCATAATTTCTTCTACTTTGAGATACTAGTATTTCATATTTTTTCAGAATTTTGTTGTAAATTTCATAAGAATCGGACTACTGTATCATATAGCTGCCATACAAACGATCGATGTGGAGAAAAATTACATTTTACTTTACATGTAAAAATGTGACAAAATGTAAAAATATGTAAAACTGTAAAAATTGTATGTATATGAAAGTAGTTCATATTATATTATATTGGGATAGATTATAATTTTACAATTGGAATCTGCAAGGGTGTACAAACTTCGACGTGCCGAAGTTAGCTTCCTTCCTTGTTTTTAATATAGCTTGTTTATCAATATTAAGTGGTACAGACTTTAGCTTTAATAACAGCCGAGCACCGACGACTCTGATTGCACTTTCTCCCACAATTCTTTCTTATTTTTGGGCTTAAAGCCGCAAATTCTTTTTTTTTTGCATGCCCCATAAATGCTCAATTGGGTTTAAGTCAGGGGATTGAGCGGGTCTTCGGCATAGGGCAGCATAACCTCCTTTAGTATGTTGGTATAGTCTAGGGCACACATTTTTCCCTTTATCTCGAAAATTGGACCTACTCCAGACGAGGAAAAGCATCCCCATAGCAACAAATTGTTTTTTTTTTTTGGTATGATTTGGTTTGAAAGCTAATTTTTTCCTTCGTCTAACATATACCTTTCCGTCTGATCCAATCATATTAATTATGGTTTCATCAGACCATAAAACATTTCTCCAGTTTTCACGGTTCAAACTGTACCTTTAAACCATTTTCAATCAGTCTATTTTTAATTGTGCGACTGGTAACTAATGCCTGCATGTCATTTTTGAGGTCCTCTGATGATACGATTTCGATTTACGAACTAATAAGGCATCAAACTTTTGGGTTGTGGCTCGTTTTCTACCCCGAGTTTCCTTTCTGTCTGTGAAATGAAGGGCCGAAAATACATTTTTTGCTGAGCACTTCATAATCTGAGAAATTAGTCTTATGGTTTTCCCCTCTGTCTTCCGTTTTTTTATTGTATTTCTATCTCCAGCTGTACAATGCACTCCACGACCCATTCTGAATATAAAAGACCACTTTTTGAAACGAATCTGTATGAAATGTATCATTTTATGCTTTAACTTAGGTTGAATTATTAAACCTTTAGCTTTATCTCCCAAAAAAACAGAGGTCAAGCCAAAATTTTGACGCAAGTTGCTCACGTTTCTATTATTTTTTCCAGCTGAGACACGAAGTGCCTTTAAAAGTTACAAGATATCGCAAAAAGTAAAGGCGAAAGCGACTCAAAAAATAATTTTAAATAAAGTTAAACTATCGGTTATCAATTTATTTTTGGTTTTAAGCCAACAACTATCGTGAATACCTAGCAATCGGTTTCAAGTTACAGAAGAGAATGTTGTTTCTATTACTTTTTCCACGACTGTATGCTCTTTGGGCGTCTGGGTCTGCCTTAATGATATCTTTTGTGTCTAATTCTTCTGTATCTGAAGCTAATTCTTGTTCTTCTTATTCAGGTAATGTTATTACCGCANGTAACTAATGCCTGCATGTCATTTTTGAGGTCCTCTGATGATACGATTTCGATTTACGAACTAATAAGGCATCAAACTTTTGGGTTGTGGCTCGTTTTCTACCCCGAGTTTCCTTTCTGTCTGTGAAATGAAGGGCCGAAAATACATTTTTTGCTGAGCACTTCATAATCTGAGAAATTAGTCTTATGGTTTTCCCCTCTGTCTTCCGTTTTTTTATTGTATTTCTATCTCCAGCTGTACAATGCACTCCACGACCCATTCTGAATATAAAAGACCACTTTTTGAAACGAATCTGTATGAAATGTATCATTTTATGCTTTAACTTAGGTTGAATTATTAAACCTTTAGCTTTATCTCCCAAAAAAACAGAGGTCAAGCCAAAATTTTGACGCAAGTTGCTCACGTTTCTATTATTTTTTCCAGCTGAGACACGAAGTGCCTTTAAAAGTTACAAGATATCGCAAAAAGTAAAGGCGAAAGCGACTCAAAAAATAATTTTAAATAAAGTTAAACTATCGGTTATCAATTTATTTTTGGTTTTAAGCCAACAACTATCGTGAATACCTAGCAATCGGTTTCAAGTTACAGAAGAGAATGTTGTTTCTATTACTTTTTCCACGACTGTATGCTCTTTGGGCGTCTGGGTCTGCCTTAATGATATCTTTTGTGTCTAATTCTTCTGTATCTGAAGCTAATTCTTGTTCTTCTTATTCAGGTAATGTTATTACCGCAGCAGTTGTTAGATCATGTAGATCTTTTTCTTCGATATATATATATCTTCCTTTTCTTCTTCTGATTTAGAATTGTTTGGTTGTAAATCAGATTCTTCTGGGTCTGTTGTTTTAAGGTCTTCGGGTGAATCTATTGAGAAAGGGGTACTTAAAATTGTTATAGATATATCCAAATTATACTGAATGTATCTGTGATTTTACGGATATGGGTGACTAATTCCCATTTCCATTCCCATTCCATACTAAGGTTGCTTGTAAATTACTGAATCTATTGCTTTTTCGGTACTTGAGCAATGAGCAGTGGGGAGAATTCTAGTCCATCTGTATCCATATAGATATATTCGAACTCTAAAATCGTCCTCGGGGTCGTTGAGACCAATTGTAGAATTCTATGTTGAAAATTTGGGTCAATACTTTAGGCCATACTAAGGTTGCTTGTAAATTACTGAATCTATTGCTTTTTCGGTACTTGAGCAATGAGCAGTGGGGAGAATTCTAGTCCATCTGTATCCATATAGATATATTCGAACTCTAAAATCGTCCTCGGGGTCGTTGAGACCAATTTGTATTAGCTTCTAGAGTGTTCATATCTGAGTAAAAAAAAATATACAAAATATTGAAAATTGTTGTATAGAAATTTGATCATACTCTTGATACTCTTGATCTGAATAATTTTTTTTTCGTTAATAAGAACAATAATTATATTAACGACAGTGGTATGTGATATTAGCAGAATATTTATTTTTTTATATATTGGGTGTTTTTTCCAATTTTTTAAGCTTCATTTTATATGAATATCTGGCGTATTGCTCAATTGTGTATTAATTTGTCATTTATATTGGCTCATAAAGAAAATGTTATTTTGCAATTGAAATTATTATTAATTTTTTTTTTTTAGTGTATAAATTTCTGTGTATATAAAAAAAAAATGAAAAAAAAATTTTTTGTTAACTACAATAGCTTGCTCTATATAAATCAATATCAGTTACATGTTTTTAGTAAAAGCTTAGTTGTAAGTGTTTTTCGGCTTAAGTTAGATGCCTCGAAGACCTCCAGGTTCCTCTGGTGTGCCTTCTTCGCTTCGGTTGTGGCCGCTATTTTTATGTTAGTCTCCTGTTTTGAAGGAGTTTGATCCACTGATTCCTTCTTTTCCTGGCGTGTCCTGTACTCAGCTACTGTGAGGGGCGAGGTCCATCGTTTGGACCCATCTCTAAAACTTCTTTAGACTTGGTGTGTCCCTTTGCTCGACAAGTGAAGCATCCTCTATCTCAGTATTGCTCATATATGTTTTCTAAATGCTCTCCAATGGTGTAACTCAGCGTTGCTCATATATATATATTTTTTTAATGTTCTCAATCGGCGATGTAAAAGGCGGATTGCCACTCACACGGTTTGGCTTTTTCTTCTTTAAAATGCCGTCGGCAAAATAACGGGGTTAAATTTTGGGCCTTAGCGCACTTTTTAGGTAATTTTTTCTGAGATTCTAGGTAATTTTTTGGCGTCGGCTGAATTAATTAATTCCTTTTTTGATTTTTGTCACTTTAATTAAATTTTTAGAAACATAGTTCGAATTCGAGTTCAGGGTCTTTCTAGTAAGTAGACTCAGAAGACTTCAGTTTTTTGAATGATTTATTAAATTCAATTTTAATATCTAGAGACCGCTGCGCTGCCGGTTACGCCATATATATAATATATATATATATATATATATATATATATATATATATATAATCCACCCAGCATCAGATCACAAATGTACATGGGACTCTCTCTCTCGAGAGAGAGAGAGACTGCTGACTGATCTGATGCTGGGTGATCGCGTTACGGTCAGCTGGGACAATGCCTTGTGCTTATGTAAACACTTGCAACGAAGTGTTACAGTTTGTATTGGCTATATGTATGCATACTACAGAACAGATACACAGACGGACATGGCTAGCTCAACTCGGCTGTTGATGCTGATCAAGAATACATATATTTTATAAGGTCGGAAATGCCACCTTTACAATATTATAATTATAATACCCTGTATAAAAAGTTTCAGTGCATTTAAATACACTCAACAGCAAGAAAGGAAGCTAACTTCGGCACGCCGATGATTGTATACCCTTGCAGATTGCAATTGTATCAATTATAATCTATCCCTATCTAATATAATATTGTAACGAAAGCCGCCAAATCCAAAGGGCTTTCGACTCTCAGGTCAGTTGGCAACGCGGGCAGCGGAGCGATAGTTGGTGTGGTCACTCTGATCTCAAAAGGAGCTAAGCCTCGTAATTAGGAGGACTTGGCAGCCGGGAGGCCTGGTCTCTTTTCTTTTTTACTTTCTCTTCTTCATTATGATCGTTTCCGACAAAAACACGCCTATTGGGGAAAAATAAAGAAAAGCATCAGAAATAACCCTACACTTACGCGTGTGTTCTCTTTAAGGCTTCAAGGAGTTGGCACGACCGGGTTCTTGGCAGCCACACCTTTGGGCATTGGACGTTGGACGCTGCCGCCTGCAGATGGGGAGGAGGCGGACCTGCACATCCTGGACTCTGTCTTGAGTCTTCATCTGAAGACATGCTCCCTTTAACTAAAAAAATTTTTAATAATTAAAACTTTAATTAACACTTTGTGTTTAAGTTTTTATACCCTTGCAGGGTATTATCATTTCAGTCAGAAGTTTGTAACGCAGTGAAGGAGTCATCTCCGACCCTATAAAGTATATATATTATTGATCAGCATCAACAGCCGAGTCGATCTAGCCATGTCCGTCTGTCTGTCTGTCCGTTTCTACGCAAACTAGTTCCTCAGTTTTGAAGCTATCTAAATGAAACTTTGCAGATAGTCTTCAATATACTCTCACTCGTACATAAGTCGGAACGGGCCAGATCGGACGACTATATCATATAGCTGCCATACAAACGATCCGTAAATTTGTTGAAAAAAAATCATAGCTTTACTGTTTTTTAACATATCTTGATCAAATCTCGGTTATAAGCTTTATATGTTGCTCCAGATTTTTACATTTAATTTTATAAAGATCGGACTACTATATCATATAGCTGCCATAAGAACGATCGCGATATTTTCAGAAAAAAAATTATAACTTTGTCAGTTTTCAACATAACTTTTTCTACTTTGGGATACAAGCATTATATTTTATTTCAGAATTTTGTTTAAAATTTCATAAAAATCAGACGATTGTATCATACAGCTGCCATACAAACGATCGGTAAATGTGGAGGTAAATTACATTTTACTTTACATGTAAAAATGTAAAAAAAATGTAAAAATAAAATAGAGTTAAAAGTAATTCATTTTAAAATAGATAGGGTTAGATTATACACTAGTCGGCATATATATTTTGACATAGCGATGCTTCATTTTCTTTTTCACTTATTTCTTTATTTAAAGGCAAACAATTAGTGATTTAATTTTTAATAGATATTAGTAATGTATTACTACAAAAATTACAAATTTTAAGTTTTTATAAATATGTCTTGTATTTTTTTTTAATTTAAACTAAAATAAACTAAATTTCATAGGTGACATATGTATTTTGACGTAGCTTTGTTTTACAATTAAATGTAATACATTGATATGTAAATTCAAGTTAAACAAAAAATTAATAAAAACAAGCAAGGAAGATAACTTCGGCTCGCCGAAGTTTGTATACCCTTGCAGATTCCAATTGTAGGAATTATAATCTATCCCAATATAAACAAAATATGAATAACTTTCGTATTCATTTTATTTTTACATTTTTTTTTTATTTTTTTAATTTTTTTAATTTTTTACATGTATAGTAAAATGTAATTTTTCTCCACATTTACCGATTGTTTGTATGGCAGCTATATGATATAGTCGTCCGATTCTTATACAACTTAAAACAAAATTCTGAAAAAATATGAGATACTAGTATCTAAAAGTAGAAAAAATTATGTTGAAAACTAACAAAGTTATAATTTAAAAAAAAGAAAATTTCCTGATCGTTCCTATGGCAGCTAGTCCGATTTTTTTAAAATAAAATCCGAAAGTCTAGAATAACATTTTACGCTTATAATCGAGAGTTGATCAAGATATGTTAAAAAGCAGTGAAGTTATCATTTTTTTTTTTCAAAAAATTTTCGTATCGTTTGTATGGCAGCTATATGATATAGTCGTCTAATCTGGCGCGTTCCGACTTATGTACGAGTGAGAGTATATATAAGACTATCTGCAAAGTTTCATTTAGATAGCTCCAAAACTGAGGGACTAGTTCGAGTATAATCGGACAGACGGACAGACGGACAGACGGACATGGCTAGATCGGCTCGGCTAGTGATGCTGATCAAGAATATATATACTTTATAGGGTCGAAAATGCCTCCTTCACTGCGTTGCAAAATTCTGACTGAAATTATAATACCCTGCAAGGGTATAAATATATCCTCCTTTTGAGTCTATGACCTTTTGAAGGCGATTTGGAACGGAATCCACCAAGGTTTGGAGGTAGTTCAATTGAATCTTTTTTTTCACTCCTTTGTGATCTCAGAAATTGTTTCATCCTTTGCCCTGGATAGATCGGCTAATCTATTTCGCTTTATTACCGACCACACATTTTCAATAATGTTCAAATCCGGACTTTGTGGTGGCCAATCTAGTATTTCCACCCCTACTTCTCACAAAAATGTCGTAATCATTTTCGCCTTGTGGCAAGGAGCGTTGTCCTGCTGGAGAATAAATGCTTCGCCAAATTAATCTGTCGCCGCTGGGAAATGCAAAATCGTTAAGGGTACTTAAATATTGACCCTGGTTTATAGAACCGTTAATGGGAACTAAGTCTTCCACACCATTATAGGAAACGCATCCCCAGAACATTACGCTCCCACCTCCATGGCTTACTTTTTGGCATACAGGTGCATTTTTTTTACGATAATCTTTGTTTAATCGTACATAAACTTTTTTTGGTGATGAGTGGAACTCAAAACTACTCTTATCCGTCCACAAAACATTGCGCCAAAATGAGAGAGGCTTTGAGATGTAGTTTTTTGCAAAACGCTTGAGTTTATTTTTAGGGGTGATGAAAGGTATGGGCTTTGCTACATATGTTTTTGTGCCAGACTCAATTAAACGCCTGCGTATTGTTCTTTCACTTATGGAATTGAAGCAGTCAAATTCCACTCCAAGGCCGCAGCTTTTGGGGTTTTGAGAGGATCCTTTTTGAATTGGCGTACAATCAGGCGGTCTGCATCAGTTGTTGTCGTCTGTTTTCGACCTGCTCGGCGCGAATTTATTATCTGATTTAATTTTTTATATTTATTAATTTGATAATAAAAAGTTTGGCGTGGCAAATTATATTCCTTAGCGATATTTATTACAGAAATACTAAAGTTATAATTTGTTAAAATTTCTGTTCTAACAATTGTACTTAGTTCCGATGTTTAAACCATATTGCTTACTAAAAATGCACTTTTATCGAGAAATAAGCAAGAATTATCAAAAATTAATTTAATTACACTTAAAACCTACAAAATAACAACCAAACCACGCGATGTCAAAATACTTATGTCGCTGCAAAAATCGTTGTCTGCTGGCACTCTTATCAGCAGAAACAAATGACAAAAGGTAATAGACAAAATATTTAGCTAATTTACAGTTAATAATATGCACTTCACTTTGTGCTTTCGCTTTGTTGGATACAACAAACTTAGCAAAGCAAACGTATAGTTAAATGAAAGCTATGTCAAAATATATATGCCGACTAGTGTAATTAATACAATTGAAATCTGCAAGGGTATACAAACTTCGGCGTGCCGAAGTAAGCTTCCATTTTTGTTAATTTTTGTTTTCTCAACTTTAATAAGCATATTCCAAATAAGAAATTAGCTAGAATTAGATAAAATATTATTCAGAATCTTCTGATTCAGAGACAGCCATATCGAGATGCTCTATCAAAAGCAAGCTCTTAACATCGTCATCCATAACAATCGTTTTTGCAGGAGAAGTTGAATACCCATTTGACAATGAAGATATAAAAAGGTCGGAAGAAACTAATAAAGCATTTAAGATATCTTCCATGGTATTTTTCCTGCTATTTGTTGTGGACGTCCAACATTTTCGGATGATGGTTTTTCATGGAATACTAGCGGCGTATCTAGCCATACCTTGTATTTGTTTTCGAAAAAGGCCTTTACTATAAGCCTAGTAGTAAATTTTCGCAGTTTTTTTTTTTTTCAATCTCGCACGGCTCCTTCAGAGCAAATACAAAGCTTTCCATGGCGAAAAACTTCTTAGGTGGCATCTCATCTGCGTGCCATACAAAGAAAATACACCGTTTTTCTACCAACATTGTTGGCTAGAAAGTGGCAAAGTTTAAAGGTTAGCAGGAAGTAGCAGTTCATTGTACACATTTTGGACGCACAATGATTTACACTTTCGGCTAGTAAAAGAGTTAGACTGAATCCGATTGAATCTAGTTCGTTCTACTCCACGAACGACAGGTGTACGCTAATTCGGTCTCATTGTTAATAGACTTATTTACCACTATGTTTTTTAAGCTACACATCTAAACACTGGTCACAAACACTGATTTTTTATGTAATACATACCTTAAAGTAAGTAAAATCGAAAACTTTAAATAATTAACGTGAAAATTGTCAATTTTCCACGAACTTGAATTTATACGCACAAAAACGAAAATATGTTGTAAAGCTTTTTGCTAAATCATATGGTGTGTTTCACAGTTCACAGCTGATGATCAGCTGGTCGTAGTGTTTAAAAAAAAACGTTAAAAGTCTAGTTAAAACATTTATTATCGACTTACGAATAAAAATCAACGCTTTTTCAAATTTGAAATTTTGAAATAAATGCCGCTAGCAAGATCAGCATCAAAAGAAGATTCAACGGCGAACCCTAGCACAGATCGTCGTAAAAGTGCACAGCGCACGATGAAAAAAAACAACTTCAGCAATTGTTGTTGTAGAAACGGGAGCGAAAACATAGAGCTCGCCTAAGCGGGCGGCGTCAAACTCCAGACTTTGGTGAATGTCGCACAAAAGGGACAGTTCAAGCCCCGGGGCATGCGGAAGATAAGCCGAGAGAACATCGACGGCACCGGCACCGATCAATGGCGGTTTTTTGACAAAGAAGTGGGGGTTGAAGATCTTGCAGGCCAGCTCGATAATGGTGTCTTCCTTATTTATCCGCTCTCTATGGACAAACCTTTTGACCTTAACTGAGCATGGCCAAAATTTGTTATTAAACACTTCATCGTAATGCTTCATGAATATTGATAAATTTTAGGGTAGCAAAGTCAATATCTTTTTTTATACCAATTTAAAGCAAGATACTGTCTTAGCATCCAAATTTAGTTTGGAGGCAACATAGTTGGAAACTCTGCAAAACTTGAAGATCTTTTGAAGCAGGCGCAACTCCAACGACGGTTTTATTTTTGTTGTTGTTGTTCTTGTTCTTTTTCCTTCTGTTTTGAACCGTGATAAAATCGTCTCTCCCAGCATTCAATGATCGTGAAGCTAGGCCCTGGACCAGAGCTGATGAGGTAGCAGCGGTATATGATTGAGAAGCTTCTTCGGTCGATTGGGATTGGCGAGGCCTAACCGTGACGTTACTTGATTGTTGTTTTGCATCACCGTTGTTTGGGAAAGCATCAGCAAATTAGAATTTAAATTCTGGCAGAAGCACTTCAGAGTTTTAATTTTGACATCAAGTTCATCAATTTTTGAGTGGGAATAATTGGCAACAACACAGCCATCGCACTGCCACAAGATATTTGGGTTTAACAGTTTAATAGCCTTAGAGGGCAGGTCAACACAGGCACTATGGAAGACCCGACGGCCGAGAGAAGCGCAGCGAACAGCCTCAGAGAGGCGAGAGGCGGTTTTACTTTCGGCGCACAACATAGCGAGAGTAGCACGTCCGAACGCTTTGAAGACAAATGATGAACTTAAGTTTTAAAAGTGAAGTTCTACTTGTTTTAAGTTTTGTTATATTATTTTTTTTAATTTTATATCAGATAGTGAAGTTAATGGTTTACACGTAGTTTTAAAAAGGTTTTCATTTTTTTGCAAAAGCTCATTTGTCATTTTATCGTCGTCTCTCGTTGCAAACTTCTCTTTTTTTAACTTCTTCTAGTGTGTGGTGGGTAAGATGGCACGCACATTTCAGACCCATTCCCACAAATCTGCCATCTTTTAATCATTCGTCCCAAAACCATTGCTGCCGTCGTCCTAAGAATTTAGATAAGATCACGGCTGCATATACTCGGCAGTATATCTCATACCATTAGCAGATGCAGACGAGAATCCAACGAGAGACTCTAGTGCATACTTCTCTTGTCTTAATTGTCTTCGTGAATGCATTGCAACTTAGAGCGCCTATCTAGGAGATAAACTTTGAATTTTCGAAAAGCTTCAACCATTGCCAAAATCTCTAGCATGTAACTGAAAAACTTTTATTGGGTATCTGTATTGACTATCGTGTAGAGATTTTTTGAAAAAAACTGCTCCAAAACCATCAACAGTACTTGATGCGTATTATGACGTTGGTTGACTTCGTATTCACATACTTATAAATTGTAATCAAGTCGTTCACATCGCATTTTGTAAACTTGCACTCTGGTCATAGTTAATGTTCACATTTTCTTCATTTTCAACGTTGCTTTCAATAGCGTGAGTCGTGATTGTGTTTTATTCCGCCGCGATTTTTTTGAATTTAAACATGGATGCAAAATTCTGCCCCCAACACAACTTCAATGTTCAAAAAATCTGATGAAAGTTTTCTTGAAACATGTGGCCGTCAACTAAGAGCTCTTCTCTAAATGAAATGATTTCCGAAACCATGCCATCAATAACGTACTGTTGTCTATACTGCCACGAGAAGTAATCTTTTTCATTTTAAGAAAATATTTTGACACGCTCTCGCCGTCCTTAAATACAGCTTGGACAACATTTTATTTATTTTAGCAAAATTGTTCAACATTTGCCAGCTTCTAATACCACGCTCACTCATTATTAACATTTTAGCAAGCCCTTTCAGAGACCGTTTCGCGATAATGAAGTTTTGTGGGTCATTCCAATACATGATCGAAGCCATGCCCTCAAAATCACCCACACCAGCGTTATGTCACCGCTAAATGGGCTAATTGAGTCTTCAACATCCCGGAAGTTTATTGACATTAACATTGTCATTCTTCTCCTACCTTTGCTGTTGGGTGTTGCTTCTTACATAGTGAAATTCTTTCTCTTCGTTGCTCGAACTTATTACCTTGCTCTCAGCTATCTCTCGCTTTCTCCCTATCTAGTCATACGGTTCTGCATACCACTGTTGTCGTATTCCTCGTCGTCGTTGGCTTCGTCATCTTCATCTTCCTCTTTACCGATATCCGTTAGCAAATTTCCATACCGCAAATTTCGAAAAATATGAAACATAAGGTCGTCATTGTCATGTTGCAATGCATATTTTGCTTTGTAACCAATGTAACCAAAATTAAAGAAAAGCAGGAAAAACCATGAAGGGTCACACTAAGCAGCAGTTTTTTGAAACAAACTTTCAAATGTCAAATTAAAATGTTAAAATCCATATAAATTTATCATTAATTCGAGCGCAATTGGATATTGGAACAATATTTGAATTTACCGCAATTGATCCCAATAACAAATTGTTTTCGTATTTAAAATGTCTTTTGTGAATTAAAGTTCTCATAATTGCCCTAATCTATACAGCTTTTATTTAATTAACCTTTTCCTGCTGTTCAGAAATTCACTCCATTCTTGAAGTGTTTTAAAGTTTTCATAATTTCCCTCCATAACGCCTGTAAGAATAGTTCGATTTAATTATTCTGACAGCGAAATTACAGCTGTTTTGCTATGGTGTCTGCAAAATGTATGTGTACCCGTAAAACCACGAAGCAAATCGATTCTTTCGCAGCGTTTTTCACAATTGTGTCAGCGGATTTTCGATATGTTAGTTCTAGGCTTTAAATTAAAATTTTCACTTTATTTAAATTATTTTTTTTTTTTTTAATTTTTATACTCCATATCTGTGGGATTGGTTTCCTTTTTAATAAGAACTACTAATTTTAAGTTTATCTTAGTATTCAATGATATTTATATTAGATAGTTTGAATTGGTATAAATTGAATGGTTTACACGTAGTTTAGAATAGTTTTTAATAGGTTTTAATCGCGTCGTAGTCCGTCATTTAATCTTTGTTTTTTGCCGTCGTAAGCTCGCTCAAGCGTCTTTTCGTCATCGTCTCTCGTTGCGAACTCATAGTCTTTCACGTCGCGCATTTTTTTTCTGAAGTTTGATGGGTTAGATAGATCAAATATGCCAGACCCATTCCCACTTGTTTGTACATAATACATATATATAAATATTATATAAAAATACGAGGGTATACGAACTTCGGCGTGACAAATTGAGCTTCCTAACTTGTTTGGTTTTTTTTTCCTGATATGAATGAATCAAATTCGACCCCCATAAGAAAAATGGAAAAACTGTAGAGGAAACCATACGACAAGCAACAAGGAGCTGAATAGTCGCATGGGACAAGTGACAGTTAAGCGGTAGCAATACATACAATATGTATTATAACTCAAATACTACTACTCCGTGTTTTTTGCCAAGGCATCCAGATTCTCTTTCGGTACGCTAAATATAGTACAACCAATGGCGTCTCCTAGGTATGGAAAATCCACTTTAGCCACCCACAGAAAACGCTTTGCAAAGAATGCAAACTTATAATGCACTTATAAATGTGAGCAATAAATTGTTCTACCGCAAATACAACCTGAAAGTCAATCCACGACATCGTTTCGATCGAACGAGATCACCAAAGTTATCCGGGAGCTAAAACCGAAAAAGGCTCCCGGCGGTGACTCAATAACTCTAAAAATGATAATTGAGCTTCCGTACTGAGGTCTGCTGCTATTGAGGTCATCTGTAAACTCTTTAATGGGATCATAAGTCTCGGCTACTACCCAAAAAAATGGAAAAAGTCTATAATCTTTATGATACCGAAGCCCGGAAAAAATCACACGATTCCGTCCTCGTACAGACCAAGAAGTTTATTATCATGCCTCTTCAAATTGTTCAAAAAATGCCTTCTAAAGGGCATAATACCATATATGGGAGCTCATGACATTATCCCAGCCCATCAATTTGGCTACAGAGAAAAATTCCATGTTTCAAGCAAGTTAAAAGAATAACATCAAAGATTCGCAAGGGTTTTGAACATAGAAAATAAGATTCGCAAAGATTCGCAAGGGTTTTGAACATAGAGAATATTGCAGCGCGACATTCCTCGACGTTTCTCAAGCATTCGACCGCGTCTGGCTTAACTTAACGGTGTTATGAATAAAAGCAAAACATTCATAAATTACTTGAATTGTATCTCTACAACAGAGTCTTCGCAGTGAGGTGCAACACAACATCTGACAACTACCAAATCGAAGCTGGAGCATAAGGTAAGGTACATGGACCAACTCTATTCTTCCGTTACACAGCGGATATTTCCAGAAGCGACCGACTAATAACCTCCACTTTCGCCGACGATACTTCGAGCCTCAGCCGCTCCAGATGCCCAGTCCGTGCAACATCCCAACTCGCCAACCACCTCACGGTAGTGGATAAGTGGTTATCCGACTGCCGTATTAAAATAAACGAACAGAAGTGTAAACACAACGTTTACTCTTAACAGACAAACATGCCCTCCGCTTTACTTGAATAGCACACAGATTCCCCAAGTCAACGAAGTAACATATCTCGGCGTCCACCTCGAAAGACGTCTAACATGGCGTAAACATATAGAATGCAAGAAACTATACCTAAAACGTAAAGTGCACAGCCTCCACTGGATTATAAAAGCGCGATCGCCCTTTGGTCTGGACAAGGTCCTGCTCTACAACTCCACTCTCAAGCCAATCTGGATTTATGGCTCGCAGCTTTGGGGGAACGCGAGCAAAACCAACATAGACATCATACAGCGCGCTCAAATAAAAATACTGAGAACTATCACTGGGGCACCATGGTATATTCGAAACCAAACCATCCACAGGGATCTTGGCGTTCTCGCAGTAAAAGATGAAATAGAGAAGCAAGAAGCGTCGTACAAGGAAAAACTCTCAGCCCACCCAAATCCTCTCGCAAGGGACTTGACTCGGGTTTCCATAAGAGCCTGCTTACAACGTATCGACCATCATACTTATGTAGCTATAATTTTTCAAAGCCACTTTTACTGTTTCAGTCTACATGACTGGTAATAAGGCTATAGTGTAAGATTTGATACAATTATTTTTAGTCTCGTAAGGAGAAGATTAAATAAATAAAAGCAAAAAAAAAAATGTAGCACAAGGATATTTTTATTTTTAACTCTCCATGTGTGACAGATATACAGGCCTGTTCTAGTTTCCACTTCCGCAAAATTTATTCGGATTCGGATTTCCCAGACCTGTTCTAGTTTCCACTCCCGAAAAATCCCCACTGATTTGTATTTTCCTCTGTTAAGTCTATGTTAACTTCCGAGCGAAATCGCTCGGAAACTTTCCGACTGCAATTGGCACAGCGGATTCAGATCCGCAAAATCAAAAATTAATTATTTTAAAATACAATGCGACTATAAAAATTGCAATTGAACATGAAATTTCATTCTCTAATGCTTTAGGAACATTACTGCATAACTGAATTAGCCAAAGGTAGAATCGGTTCGACTCTAACCTTCCGCAATGTTGCAAATCCGCCGCCTGTGTTCTAGTTTCCGATCGGAAAAGTCTACGCTGAGGGGGACATTTTTAGGGTTGTCAGCATTCCAAAATAAGCAGATGGAATATGCCTCATATTCATTTTGATTTCTATTATTCCAAGAACTGTTATCAATGCTCGCTAAAAAAAATTGTGTTTGGTAAAAACACTACTTACTTTTTGTACAAACTGTGGCTAATACCAATCATAAATGGCAAAATATATAAAACTATACCATTTTGGTTGATAAATAACAAGAAAAACAAGAAATTTTCATACAAGTTTAAAACCTTTCTAATTAGTTGGCACGGTGTAAAATTCGAACTTTTCATTAAACATTTTTTTTTTATTCAAAAGAGGCAAGATATTTTGAGAATCCCTATGATTTACTGAAGAACGATATTTCTAGAAGATATTGAGCATTTTAGTGGTTTAAAAAATCTGCTGTTTTACCTTTTATCGATGCAAATGCACCGAGCATAGCCATCTTTCTAATTAGCTGTCAACGACTGAATATATATATATATATATATTATATATATATATAAAATTATAATACCCTGCAAGGGTATAAAAAACAGTATGTTTTGCGTAGATATCAGTTTGAGGCACCATTTGTCTGCATATCTTACCCACGAACGTGCGTTTTTAAGTGAATCCTCTCAGATCACTTTAGGGTCTTCCACCATTCGTAGAACGGGTGGTGCATAAAGTTAAATTGTTCCGAAATTTCTCATATTGTTCTTTATCTGTTGTGCATTTTGATGCACTTCTGTTGGTGATGCAACTCTTTGGTTTCAACAGCCAAATAAGTTGATAAACTATTCATGTAGCATCTGAAAAAATCCTAACTCTTTCAGACGGATAAAATGTGTGCGAAGTGCAAAATTTTTAATGTGTTCTACACCGTTTTGAGAACTGGGAAAAGTACTGATAAAGCTCGCTATGGAGACAGAAAAACAATTTTGCAGCAGTAAAAAATGAATTCTTTTAAAATCTGACCTCTTAATAGATTCTTAGGCATTTTTGGAAAGTCTTACTTTGGTGACCCGTCTCTATTTAAAAAAAAACCCACATCAACATATTATGCTTTGTTTTAGTGTAAAAATAATGGCGGGCAACAAGTTTAATGTATTTTGATGATTGGATTTGGGCTCAATTAAGGGGCTTTACCCATGTGACGGTAAAAAAAAAAATATAAAAGATTGTTTTTTCCAGAAATTGCTTCTATAACGTATTAAAAGGATTCTTCGATATTCCATGCCGTTAAAAAGAATGCAGTGTACTACTGCAGTAATGATTTTATTTGCGTGTCTTCTCAAAACCACGTATTTCCAACAGGTCAAACCGATTTCTCGAAAACGAATAGTTTTTTACACTGCAAATTACCAAGTGCCGCCAAATTTTTTTTTCAACATTTTAAAAATATCCTAGTTTGCACGATAATCGCTTTCATCCAGATTATAATGGCATTTAATTTTGAAATCGGCTAACCCATTTTGACAGAATCATGTTGACCATTACAGTACTTGTTTTTTAGTGTAGTAATTCAACAGCGCCTGTTTCTTAAAATTTAGCAAATTTTTCAGCTTTAATAAATTAAAAAAAAATACTTCATAATTTTAGTAAAAACTGATAAATAATCGCTAATCAGGAGATTTAAAAAAAATGGTCAAACAAGAAAGGAAGCTAACTTCGGCACGCCGAAGTTTGTATACCCTTGCAGATTCCATTTGTATCTATTATAATCTATCATAACTAATAGAAAATGAATTACTTTCATATTCATTTCATTTTTACAGTTTTGCATTATTTTTAAATTTACATCCACATTTACCGATCGTTTGTATGACAGCTATAAGACATAGTTGTCCTCTTTTTATGAAATTTCAAACAAAATTCGGAAACAATATGAAATGCTTGTATATCAAAGTAGAAGAAGTTAAGTTGAAAACTGACAAAGTTATAATTTTTTTTTCTAAAAATTTCCCGACCGTTTCTATGGCAGCTATATGATATAGTTGTCAGATTTTCATTGGATTTCGATCTAACAAAATCTATAAAGCTCATAACCCAGAGTTGATCAAGATATGTTAAAAAACAGTGAAGTTATATAAGAAGGTTTAAAACTGAGGGACTAGAAACGGACGGACAGACGGACATGGCTAGATCGTCTCGGCTGTTGATGCTGATCAAGAATATACATACTTTATAGGGTCGGAGATGATTCCTTCACTGCGTTGCAAACTTCTGACTGAAATTATATTTCCCTGCAAGTGTATAAAAACTTTTTTACTTATAACCTTGATTAAATAAACAACTTAAATGAGTTGACTTACAAGAAAGGTATCAATCCACGAGGGAAACTATAGCTAAATATAAATCTCATTTCCGAAAATTTAATTTATTTAATTTCAAATGGACACATATATATATATTTTCTGTACGATATATAAAATCTAGTTAATCTTTATTAAATAAATAACTTAAATATACTCTCTTACTTGCCATATTGATGGCTTTAAGGGGTTTAATAGGTAAATGCAACTGCTTCTAGAATTCCAGCATCAGGAAATATCCAATCAATTTGACTCAAATATTTTGTTGTTGGAGAATTTTTCATAGAGAAAATATTGTATCCATTCAAATTTTCCTCCAGAACATCGCTCGTTGATGACGTAAAACGAAGCTCGCTTAATGCTCTTTTTAAGGTGCACTGCGACTTTACTGCAGGTTGCTTCCTGCCTCTTGTGTGTGGTTATAGCATCAGCAGGAATAAAAGGGAATTCCTTTCGATCAACCGATGAATGTCCTGAGCTTCCGCGTTGGAAGACTCGTGCAGTTTTAAGACTTGGAGTAAAATCTGAGTGATCATTTCTTCGAACTTTTAACCTGGCCATCTGAAAACTTAATCTATAGTTTATATTTTGGGCATATCTAAGAGATATTTCTTTGTTTTTAGCTGACATATTCGCCGACTTTATAGTATCTTTGGCAGTTGAAACGAACTATTCTCTTCTATTTGAGCCAGCCTTAAGGCGTTGTACTGGTTAACCTCATCATTAGAAGAGAATAAGTGGATGGCGTCATCAGGAACTTCAATTGGTGGGACAACTCTTAGCCTAAAAAACTCCACATATACATCTGTCATGTTTGCTTCATGTTATTTATGCATATACATGATCGTCGCATTGCCGCATTATTTCGGTTAACTCAAAAAATCTAAACTTACTCCAGAAGTTACTGCCAGCCTGAATACTATAGGAATTTGACACATTTTCTAAAAATATTCACCGATCTCCTACTGGGCCAAGCTGCTTAAGATCTCCAAACAGTATAATTGACTTTCCCCCCAAAATGTTATACTGGCTTCTAAAAATTTGTCGAAGTCGTTGATCTAAATATCCGAGCATTTCGGGCCCAACCATCGAGATTTCGTATAATAATAATTGGAGGTCAATTAGCTTGCTTTAGGGGCTTAAATGACCTGATGTTTGATTCACTGGAAGTGAGAAAAGGGAATGAAGTGGAAGTCCTCCAATTCAAAAAGCTGATTTTCCAGTAGGAGTACAAAGTAAGACCTTTGCAGAATCAGAATCGCTCCCGGTAGCTTATTAGCTCACTACGTTATAGACTGATATATGGTAGAAAACAGCCTGCTTTCGCCTTCTCCTGCATGCGCTGCAGCATCCAGGTCTCGCTCTGGCCCGCGATTTTCCTGCGAGATCTCCAGGTTGCGTGTTCTGCTGTATTACGCAACTGGTGTCGTCGTCGTTCTCCTGGTTTAATCTGACGAGGGCATGGGCTGCAGCATCCCGGTCTCGCTCTGACCCGCGATTTTCATCGCGAGGTCTCCAAGTTGCGTGTTCTGACAGAACATAGGCATTGTGCTCGGCGTTTCGGCATATAGGGCACGGCTTCGCCTAAGCGCGGCTCGACGCCTCTGTTCCTGCGACAAAGACGATATGCGCGGCATTTTCCGATTTCACTGATTTAACAAAACACAATGAAGAAACACTGCACTGGCGCTAAAATACTTATCCGTATGCGTAATCATAAGAGCCAATAAATAGGCTATATAGCTTTTAAAAAAGCGTGTGGTTAATCCTTTTTCTTGAAAATCAGCGAAGTTATAATTTTATTATGGCAGCTATATGATATAGTCGTCCGAATTTAATAAATTGGAGACTTAACTTTTAAAATACCACAGAATGCTCAAATCTAAGAGAAAAAGGAAATATATTGAAAAACAAGCGAGGCTTTAATATTTGTTTTAAAAATTTCTTGATTTTATAGTTTAAGTAAACTATTCATGTGACATCTATACGATGTACTTGTCCGATTTTCATAAAATTAAGACAAATATTCCAGAATGATAATAAGAATAAGAAGATGGAGATATGTTGAAAAACAACGAAGTTATAATTTTGTTTCTAAAAATTTCTCGACTATTCCTATGGCATCTTTATGATATAGTCGTCCGATCTGACCCGTTCCGACTTATGTACAAGTGAGAGTATATAGAAGACTATCTGCAACGTTTCATTCAGATAGCTTAAAAACTGAGGGACTAGTTTGCGTTGAAAACGGACAGACAGACGGACATGGCTAGATCCACACCGCTTTTTTTGGTTGGATTTTAGTTTATGAATGTATATGAGTATCATTAAAAGTAAAAATCTATTCATCTGTCTAATCAATTTTTTGTGTAATATTAAAGTCAACCAATTTCCCCTATAATCCTTATGATCGGAAAATGGAAAAAAGTTAAACTTTGAATGTGTTTCTACAAAAGTAATCATACAACTGATTTTATTGAAGATTCGGAATCTCTGTCAAATTTTCTGTCGGATAGAAATAGGAATGGGACAATGACTTTTTTTGATTTTTGCAACGGTGTTTTTTCTGGAGGCGCTATTGTGATTATGCGGGTGTTTGTGCGCAAGGTGGACCCATCAATAATTTAAATTATTTAAAGATTCTAAAATTTTTATTTCTTTCTAGTATTGATTTCATACTAGTATATGAGAAAATTTAGATGATGACGATATCAATTTTAAAATATAGCAGTTACTGCTTGGTAATGAAAATCTATTGTCATTGTTGAGAGATGCTTCTTTCACAGTGTTGGAAACTCCTGGACAAAATGAACAGACCAAGAGTATAAAACCAAAAATATCGTATCGTAAATATCGTAATAAAATATTTTGAAATTGAATTATAAAATGTTCGTATGTTCGTTATATATATATGTTAGGGAATGGTTATTATTACAATATATTTAAACATTTTTCTTGTATTTCCAGAGGCTGAGTAATGATCACATCTGTTACTTTTTGTACCAAATACTGCGTGGACTGAAGTACATACACTCGGCAAACGTTTTACACCGGGATTTAAAACCAAGCAATCTCCTATTAAATAAAACGTGCGACTTAAAAGTATGTAAAGTTGTATTTTAATAAGATTAAATATTAAATAAGTGTTAAATACCCTGTGACGGTTGTCAGTATTCGGGTGGCTCAGGGATGGCCAAGAGTCGTTGCAGATTTGTGTCAGGTGTAGTTGCTGAAAGAAAATTCCGACACGGTGCCAAAGTAGAACGCTGGAGAAAAATGCCGTAAGAGTATCTTAATGTTTATTTACTTAATATTTACAAAATTTAAAATAATGTCACGCCAGGCCTAGCCACTAAGTCTCGCAGGTCTTCTGACTAGCTTGGGGCCTTTTAAGTCATCAACGAGAGCGAGAGAGATACACAGTTCGGGAGCCTTTCGGTCGACCAAGAGAGCGAGGGAGATACCTAGCTCGGAAACCTTTCGGTCGGCCACGAAAGCAAGAGAGATTTCTAGCTCGGGAACCTTTCGTTCGGCCACGTGAAAGAGATTCCTCGGGAACCTTTCGGTATTCCGCGAGAGCAATACCTAACTCGGGATCCGTTCGGTCGGCCACGAGAGGGCACCAACTACTACGACTACTACCAATTATAATGTATTAGGCAAACCAGATCGAATGACCCGGTTCAGCCAAAAAGACCCTCTGCTGAGTACTGGGGAGTTACCTCACCGATGCACAGTGGGCGATTGGGTCTCACTCACGGCATTTAATTAATAACTTCTAAACTAAAATAGATATCTTCAATCGTATTTTTTCACTCCTCAGGAAAAAATTATATAACTTTTTAAGATAAAAAAAATTTTTTTTATTAAAAAAACATTTTTTTAAATTAACATTTTGTTTTAAATTTATAATTTTTTGTTAACATGTTCCAATTACCTAGAAAACATTTTTTTTAATTTACACTTTGTGTTTCAATTTATAATTTTTATTTTTTCACCTTTACCAAGCATATTCCAAATAAGAAATTAGCTAGAATTAGATAAAATATTATTCAGAATCTTCTGATTCAGAGACAGCCATATCGAGATGCTCTATTAAAAGCAAGCTCTTAACATCGTCATCCATAACAATCGTTTTTGCAGGCATCTCTTCTGCGTGCCATAGAAAGAAAATACTCCGTTTTTCTACCGACATTGTTGGCTAGAAAGAGGCAAAGTTTAAAGGTTAGCAGGAGTAGTAGTTCATTGTACACATTTTGGACTCACAATGATTCACACTTTCGGCTAGTAAAAGAGTTGGACTGAATCCGATTGAATCTAGTTCGTTCTACTCCACGAACGAAAGGTGTACGCTAATTCGGTCTCATTGTTAATAGACTTATTTACCATTATGTTGTTTAAGCTACACACCTAAACACTGGTTACAAACACTGATTTTTTATATAATACATACCTTAAAGTAAGTAAAATCGAAAACTTTAAATAATTAACGTGAAAATTGTAAATTTGCCACGAACTTGAATTTATACGCACAGAAACCAAAAAATGTTGTAAAGCTCTTTGCTAAATCGTATGGTGTGTTTGACAGTTCACAGCTGATGATCAGCTGATCGTAGTGCTTTGAAAATACCGTTAAAAATCTAGTTAAAGCATCTATTATCGACTTACAAAAAAATCAACGCTTTTTCAAATTTGAAATTTTGAATTAAATGCCGCTAGCCAGATCAAATCGCCCATAGGGCCAGGCGCAGTCTAGTTTACTCGACGCCTGCGAAAAAGTGGCCCGTTTTTAGTGTTCCCACTCCTTGCTCGGTCTAGTGCGAATTCAATTCAAATATATTTCCTATTCATTCCATATCCCTAGTTCTACCTATTATTTATTTACTTTTTATTATTTGTTAGCGTCACAACTCTTTGTAATTTCGAAATTTATTAAGAGTAACGTTAGAGTCTCTCTTCAATGATTAATCACACTTGGAATTGCAGAATACAAATAGGGCTTGCAATTGACAATTGAAAATATATATGCCTTAGCAATTAAGACTTGTAACTATTGCAAAGGGCCTTTTCTTCAATATCAGGTTAACATTTGTCTTTGAGGTACATTATTATACTCTACAGCGTATTATAATCAGTCAATCTAGCCATGTCTGTGTCCGTCTGTTCATCTGTCCGTCTGTTCTGTACAAGCCTGATCGGTCAACAATATCATATAGCTGTCTTAGGAACGATCGTCAAAATTTTTTGAAACTAAAATTATAGCTTTGTTAGTTTTTAACATATGGTATGTTTTTTTAGAATTTTGTTTTCAGTTTTATAAATAACGAAAGACTATATTAAATAGCTGCCCATAGAAGCGATCGGTAAATGTGATGGAAAATAAAACTTTACTTCACATGTCAAAAGTGTAAAAAAATGTAAAACTGTAAAAATAAAATGAATATGAAAGTAATTCATATTATATTAGATAGGTGTTCGGAGCAGACCGCAAGCACCTAGTCATGCGCGCATAGGTGTATCGCTGCACCTGCTCTTCGTAGTTCTCTTTTCTTATCGCTATATTCTTCTTATTATATATCGATATACCTATACCTAATATTATTAAATACTGTATTAAATACTGTATTAAAAGTTATCTAAAGCGAGCTAAATAGTTACAATTTTTTCTCTCAGTGTATGTGTTTTGTTTGGTCTTTTATTTTATCGTCGAATCACGCATTTAAATTATAACTTTATGACTCTACTTCAAGGCAAAGTCCAGGGGAGCAAGAACACAACCCTTTTGCCGACGAGCCATAGCTGGGACAGGACGCAAGCGCCCCTTTGACTTCCAACATCAGCCTTCGAATTGTTACATTTAAAATTTATTATTATGTTTTTAAATTAAAAATTATAAAGTTTCTTTTGCACTAGCCATTTAAAATTAATAACGAATTACACTTTTGAAGAAAATAGTAAAAACGATAAAAAAATAAATAATTAAAAAAACACTAAAACTAAATTGGACGACGCTTCGTCTGTTGCGGCAATTCGCTCCAATAAAAAAATAATTCTGCTTTCAGATCCGCGGGAGCATCTCATCCCGCCGATATATAAAGTCGTGGAAAAAATAATAGAAACAACATTCTTTTCTGTAACTTGAAACCGATTGCTAAGTATTTACGATAGTTGTTGGCTTAAAACCAAAAATAAATTGATAACCGATGGTTTAACTTTATTTAGAATTGTTTTTTGAGTCGCTTTCGCCTTTACTTTTTGCGATATCTTGTAATTTTTAAAGGCACTTCGTGTCTCAGCTGGAAAAAATAATAGAAACGTGAGCAATAGAAATACAATAAAAAAAAAAAACGGAAGAATGAGGGGAAAACCATAAGACTAAGTTCTTAGATTATGAAGTGCTCAGCAAAAAATGTATTTTCGGCCCTTCATTTCACAGACAGAAAAGAAACTCGGGGTAGAAAACGAGCCACAACCCAAAAGTTTGATGCCTTATTAGTTCGTAAATCGAAATCCTATCATCTGGGGACCTCAAAAATGCCATGCAGGCATCAGTTACCAGTCGCACAATTAGAAATAGACTGATTGAAAATGATTTAAAGGTACATTTTGCGAGAATGGTGCCATATCTATGCAAAAAGAATATTGAAAAAATTTTCGAGATAAAGGGAAAAATGTGTGCCCTAGACTATACCAACATACTTAACGAGGTTAAGCTGCCCTATGCCGAAGATGAAATGCCTCTGAAGTGGGAGGTTATGCAGGATAATGACCCCAAACATTCGCCCAAATTGGTCAAGAAATGGGTCTAGGACACACAGATAGATTTAATGGAGTGGCCCGCTCAATCCCCTGACTTAAACCCAATTGAGCATTTATGGGGCATACAAAAAAAAAAGAATTTGCGGCTTTAAGCCCAAAAATAAGAAAGAATTGTGGGAGAAAGTGCAATCAGAGTGGTATGCCATTAATCCCTTCAACTTGCGCCAATCTGGTTGCTTCCATGCCTCGTCGGTGCTCTGCTGTTATTAAAGCTAAAGGCTGTACCACTTAATATTTATAAACAAGCTATACAATTAAAAACAAGAAAGGAAGCTAACTTCGGCACTCCGAAGTTTGTATACCCTTGCAGATTTCAATTGCATTATTTATAATTTAACCCTATCTATTTTAAATTGAATAACTTGTAACATATTTTTATTTTTACAGTTTTACCTTTTTTACATTTTAGCATGTTAAGTAAAATGTAATTTACGTCCACATTTACCGATCGTTTGTATGGCAGCTATATGATATAGTCGTCCGATTTTTATGAAATTTAAAACAAAATTCTAAAATAATATATAATGCTTGTATCCCAAAGTAGAAAAAGTTTTGTTGAAAACTGACAAAGTAATAATTTTTTCCTGAAAATATCGCGACCGTTCTTATGGCAGCTATATGATATAGTAGTCAAGGCAAGGGGGGGGGGGGTGAAGTTATCTTCTTCTCCGCTTCGCTGCTGACGCTGGTCTCCCGCGCTTGGAAAGAACCGCTTAGCTCCGTTTCTCGCTTCGGCTTTTCTTTTCTCCCTTTTGCTCCCCTGGCGGACGCTGGTTGCCCGCGCTAGGAAAGAACTGCTTAGCTTCACTTGTCGATTTTTCTATTTTCCCCCTTTGCTTACCTTACAGCGACCTGGCCTGCGCACTTGGCGCTGCACTTTATTAATTAAGCTGCTCTTGTAATTTTAAAATTCAAAACTGTCGGAGCTAAGTTCAACTGGTCGCCAGCAAAGTCCGAGTGGTATAAAAACGCTCGCCTCATGAAAAACCCAAAGGGAGCCGATCGACCCCTTCCGAAGTAGACAACTTCTCGGGCGAAAGGCGGAAACCTGGCCCTGTTAACTTCTCTTAACTTTCTTCTTTCTCAGAAGGCTCTCAGGGCCTGCTCGCTAGCTGTCGCTTTACAGTCCCTAATGACTCATAAATTGCTCCACTGTGATCTGTATCCAAGCGTTACAAATAAGCATAATTAACACGGCTGTAGGTCCATCGACCCTCAGCTCGATTATGACATTAATGCTTATGGAGATATGTGAGTGGGCGGACAAGGTAGGATTCAGAATTAACGCGGAAAAGACGGACCTAATTCTCTTCACCAAGAGATACAAGGTACCGCGATGGATCCCACCAAAAGTTAACACAACCATGCTGACCCCCAAAAAACAAGTCAAATACCTCGGCATTGTAATAGACAGCAAGCTGGCATGGAAGCCCAATGTACTAGAGAAGGTGAAAAAGGCCATCATTGCTCTATACACATCCAAGAAGATGCTTAGCAGAACATGGAGCCTTTCGCCCGCTCTAATGCACTGGGTGTACATATCGGTGGTGCGGTGGTGCATTAGAACAAGCTCATAGAGAGAACTTAGCGGCAGAACTGAACACAGAACACTCGAAACGATAATCAGAATTGATCCCCTAGACATTCAAGCGCAACTGACTGCAGGAAAGGCGGCACAACGCTGGTGGTATGAAGACACATGTCGCTACAACGATTCGGGCACGGCTCAATTGGTCGAGACATGAGCAGAATATCTGACTACATATTACCCCAAACGTGCCCGGATGGAAAAACAACAATAAAGGAAAATAACTTCGGCACGCCGAAGTTTGTATACTCTTGCAGATTTCAATTGTATTAAATATTATCTATTTTCGAATGAATTACTTTCAAATCGATTTTATTTTTATAGTTTTAAATTTTTTAAAATTTTGACATGTAAAGTAAAATGTAATTTACCTCCACATTTGCCGATCGTTTGTATGGCAGCTACATGACATAGTCGTCCGATTTAAATAAAATTTTAAACAAAATTCTGAACTAATATAAAATGCTTGTGTCTAAAAGTAGAAGAAGTTATGTTGAAAACTGACAAAGTTATATTTTTCTAAAAATTTTCCGACCGTTCCTATGGCACCTATATGATATAGTAGTCCGATTTTTATAAAATTAAATCCGAAAATCTAGAGTAATATATGTAGCTTATATCCGAGAGTTGATCAAGATATGTTAAAAAGCAGTACAGTTATAATTTTTGGTTTAACAAATTTACTGATCTTTTGTATGGCAGCTATATGATATAGTCGTCCGATCTAGCCCGTTCCGACTTATGTACAAGTTAGAGTATATAGAAGATTATCTGCAATGTTTCATTTAGATAGGTTCAAAACTGAGGGACTACTTTGCGTAGAAACGGAAACGGACAGACAGACATGGATCAACTCGGCTGCTGATGCTGATTAAAAGTATATACACTTCATAGGGTCGGAGATGACTTCTTCACTGCGTTGCAAACTTCTGACTAAAATTACAATACCCTGCATCCGGTATAACAACATTCATGGGACCAGATGACAGGAAAACAGGTCAGGACAAACAGGTCAGCACCTTAACATTTACACCGACAGCTGCAAGGTGGAGGGAGAAGTAACAGCGGGCATATACTGTACAGACCCTGAAACGAGGCTGTCGTATATGCTACCAAACCAATGCAGCATATTCCAGGCGGAAGTATTCGCCATTGGGAAGGCGGCGGAGCTTGTGCAGAGCATAAACCGTTCTTATCAGGCGGTCAATTTGTTCGTAGACAGTCAAGCGGCGATAAGATCCATGCAACTGTCAAAGGTCAGTTCCAAAAATGTACTGGCAAGCAGGTAGGCATTACATATCCTGAGCGCGACAAAGTCAGTGAGGATCTACTTGGTTCCCAGCCAGGGCATTGATGGCAACGAGACTGCGGAGGAACTTGTAAGAAACTGTAATGAATCCGAGGCTAACGGAACCTTGGAGCATCTCATGTGCAAGTGTCCGGCCTTAACGAGGGCAAGAATGAGACACCTTGGCACCCCGATTCTGGCATCCCTAGAAGATGCCTCCAAGAGGAAACCAGGCGAACTACATGCCGTCGCGAAAAACACCTTGAACTTCAAGGACCTTGTACCGCGTAAGCATTCTCTAGGTCAACCCAGAAGCATCCGAAAAACTAAGGGCCATACTGGCCTATTCGTGGCACCATGAGGGCCGTCCGAAATAACCTAACCTTTTAGAAAGATACAAATTAGATTCATTTTAATTCCATAAGTCTCTTCACAAGTAAAGCAAAACTAACTAAGATATTATAAAGGATGATTTTTAAGGTATTATATTATTAAAAACACTGCCGTGTTAAACCCGTTAAAAAATTAGTTTTTCTTAAGTTGTTTCTGCTTAATCCGATCCTTGTTGACTGAGTACGGCGCCCGCACCATTGGTTGACGCGTCGGCATTCACAATGAATAACTCCTCGGGAGCAAGGGCACCGGTGGCGTTGTGAGCTTGACTTTGAGCGAATTGAAGGCATCGTCAGCCGCTGTTGACCATGCAAAGAGTCGTTTGCTTCTAGTTCGTGCAGAAATCATGCGATTGTGGCAAAATCCGAAATGAACTTACTGTAGTAAGAACATAGTCCCATAAAAAAGTGCACTTCCTTTTTATTACGAGGTGTGGCCATTTGATGACCTTTCGAACATTCTCCTGACACGGCGTTAAGCCCTTTCGGCTGACAATATAGACCAGGTAAATAACCTCAGTTCAAAGGATATGTCATTTTCGGGGACAACAAAGTTGTATAGTTTTTTGGAATGAAAAGTATTTGGCTCTAGCCTCATCAATTTTAGTTAGCGGAAATTTATCAGGCAACAGGCCGCTCGTTGGCGGCTTTCCGAAGAGGTTGGATTCCCCGGCAAACTCAAAAGGGGTAGGACTGAGTACCTCGGGAACATATGCTATCCAAAGCTTGGACGTAAAGAGGACGCGGCATTATGTTGAAGTTGTTGTGCGAGGAAAAGACAAAGAATATTTGCGTTATATGACTAAACTCCACTTTGGACCTTGGAAACGGAAATATCTTAATCGCTGGAAACAGAAGATTCCTTATTCTCCAAGGGAGAAGGATGAACTTGTTTACGGGGCGTTTTACTGCGTGGGACAGTACGAACCTCAACCACTCAAACTGGAACATCGGCTTCTGGGAAACATAAATAATTCTGCCGACCCGATATTCATTCGATGGCAGATTCTCCTTCATGAGGACTACCATATCGTCGATTGGGATATTTTTGGTCGGAAATTGCCATTTGTTACTTTTGTGGAGTTCTTTGAGTACTCTTTTTCCGTCAGCCTATGTTGAGCCTTTACTTGTTGCCATCGATTTAGTATTGACTTGGCAACCGCCCTCCAAAAAGGAAATGGTCTAGTGTGGCCCAGCAAATCTGAGAGATGTTATGACAACGGGGATGCCTGTTGTTGGGGAAATACCTGTTTATGATTATATTTCTGCATAAATTTGGTTTGAACGACCAAAAATGTAGTTGTTCGTGCCGTGTTGCTTTTAACTCTTAAATTCTCACATAAATTAGTTGGGTTTTTAATTAACAAAGTTGTTTAATCCTTTTCTCAAATATTGCATAGTAAGGCAATTCAATTTAAAATACTTAAGCTTTATATTGTTTCCTTAATGACTAATTTGGTTCACTACTATAGTTGTTTTATAAATGTTACCTCTTATCTGAACGTCTATAATTCAAAGAGCATTATATTTGGCAGGAGACGTTTTAACCACAAAGCCTTTTATGCAAACATTTCTTGCTAGATCTGCAGCCATTACCAGAACTATATAATTATCAAATTTCTTAGCCCATTTACGTCTATACAAGAGATATTGCCTATATAATTATTCCTATTAAAGCCAAATTATATCAGCCAGTCTCTGAAAAGCCTTTCACATTGTCAACAATTATAAATCTCCATCTAATACATTGCAGTGGAAAGACTTTAGTTTGGGCCTAGTAAATCAGATGGCACAATCAAAAGTGACCTACTGTTCATCATTAATTCTATTCCGCATAATAAAGTTTTAAGGGTATACTCTTTTGCGAACCTCTCTCTTTAAACAAGAAACGGCCTTTTTTTGTGTTAAGAACAGAGTCATTTCGCCTTGTGAAGAATCGTCCATGATCTGTTTGAGGTCCTTTCTAGCTCGTATAAAATTTGTCCCGTTGTCTGAGAAAATTTTAATGGGATAGATAGGCCGGCAACCAAACTGAAAATATGTACATATGTGTAAATGTATTGCAAGACAGGTCCTATGCTATTTATAGATAGACTGCACAAGTCGTCATAAAAATAAAATAAATCTCTAAGCTTTTACATGACTTCTTTTTATTAATATGGGACCGAAGTAATATATTCCAACCATTTAAGATATTTCTGTGGGTTCAACTCTGAATTTTGGAAGCTGTCCCAATACTGTCTGTGGCTCTTTCTTTTCTTTTCTTACAATATTGACATTTACGAAATATATTTATTTCAATATTTCATTCTTCGGTTGGAAATCACTGTTTCCATAAATAGGTGGCAACTACTTTGATGATAAAAATATATTTGAAGTATTGTAATGACCATCCATTACTTACCACGAATGAATTTTTCGCGTTCATGTCATTTTCGTAATCTTTTAAATATTCTAATTTATCTTGCAGACCGTGTGCCGCGCACATTAGATAGGTATCAATAAGTCAAATAAGGAGACATACAAGAAATAAAGATAAATTATGATGAGAGAAACCACTGCCAAAATTTAAACCGAATGCACGCGCGCGCCCATGAGCCGCAAAGTGGCTTACTGAACCGAGGAGGCGTTAGGCATATTAAAAGAAGGGGATAGCGCCAGGCCAAAGACGGACTTCCCCCTAACCCGCCTACCCTGGCTCGATTCACCGATCCGTAGTAAGTCTATCTCGCGGCCGATCGAAAAATTCCCGAGCTGGGTATCTCCTTTTCGCGGTGGCAGCCGGCCGAAAGGTTCCCGAGTTTATTCTCTCTCGCTCTCACGGTCGACCGAAAGGTTCCAGAAATAATTCTCCCTTGCTCTCGCGGCTGACCGAAAGGTTCCTTTTTGACTACAGCAGCCGCCCACCGCTCTTTCCGTTACAGTTTTACCATCGACGCAAGGCTTGCGCACCCGGAATGGACCCCACGGATCCTGTCAGAAGCGGCGTAATGACCGGCCAAGAAATCAAAATAGCGAATTATTTGAATAAAAGTAAATTTTCCTATTTATAATCTGGGACCGGGTCGGAACTCTTAATCAAATGTCTGCGATAAATCCTGGCCATCCCTGAGCCACCCGAACACTGACAAACCGTCACAAGTCTTATCAATCTCGGTTCTTCTGTATGGATTAATGGTAGAGTTTTTAGACGATTTCGGTTTCCAATTATTTCTTCCTTTCATAGATTCTCAATTTCAGTCTGAAAAGAATCCGACTGTATATTAAAAGTTCAGCGTCAAATATTTGTGTAGCTGTAAGTTGGACAGACACGAAGTTCTTTGATTTTTTTAAGATTTCTCATAAATCGTAACATCCAACATATTGTTCTTTTAAAGCTTATTCATCTAGAGATTTAGCTTGAAAGCCCCAAATGCAGAGACCTTTATTTGTCGAGCCTTAATTCAAATTTTTCTTCATGTTCTTATCTCTAAATAGACCATTCCAGTGGCCATCTGTTCTCTAAGATGGGAATGGGCATCTTTTCAAGTGCAAGTACCGATGCCTTAATGCTTAATCTTTAAAGATATGCAATGACCGCTTGCAGAGGCTCATATTACATCTCAATGTGGCTTAATAGACTTTTTATATATACGCGTTCAGGCTTGAAAACTGAATATTTTACGAAATAAAGTTGATGTTTTATTTCGGACATTACATTTACGTATTCGTTCGTGTCTTCTTCTGCCAAAATGATGTTGTTTTTCGGGCGCTCCTAACGTGATATAAGAATTCTTTAGTTCCAAGAATTGTTTAGTTCAAGATCTATCTTTACGACCTTCGTTGCTTCAACAGCGGGATTAACTTTTGATGGAACGAATTTCTAATTACTTATATTGGTTTTTTCTTATATTTACTAAACTTTGAAATACAAAGGCTTTAAATCTTTTGCTGCTGGGCTTTACCCATAAAATAATTTGAGAGTCTGTCCATAAACATACTTTATTGAATTTCAGATTTGAAGTTTCTTGGGATTGACATAGGCTTTAGTGGAGCGAAGCGTGATTTAACTTTTGTCAATATGCAATCAACAATATTATTTTTTAGCAAAATTTTCGCACATGCGGCGTACGCATATTTGGATACATTAGTAAATATACATATGTAACTGGGAGTTGCATTCCTTAATTGGCAATTTTGTCATAATTCTGTGAATCAATTTTTTTTTGGATTTTTCAGAAATTAGTCGCAAAAGGTTTTCCAAATCGCAAAATGTTCGTCAATTATGCGGTCGCCCCATCCAATACCACTAGCCCATATGGATTGTAAAAGTATCTTATTAGTAATGAAAATATTAGAGAGAAAAACCAATGAAAAATGTAAAGACTTATTTGTTTCATTAAGACTTATTAAATTTTAGATTATACGTAAAAATGTCACTTTCATAGTTCCAAATCAACCCTAGGGCACGGTTAGTGTTAGTTAGTGTTTTTAGCTTAGATCTCTGAGCGCCTGGTTTGATTGTCATAACCTTTTTTTTTCAGAACCTCTGCTGAGTTTGATATCCAGTTACACATGTGGTATCCACTTTTTTATGTATAAATGATTCGTCCTTTATAAGTTCCACGGAACTGTCAATGTCATCTGCTCCGCTCAAGTACTCATCCATATAGTGTTTTGTTATAATAAACTTTATTTTGAAGTCATTAGCGTTGTGAATTCCTAATTGTTAAGCAATACTCGATTTGCATTTGGCTTAAGAAAAAAAACAAACTTGAATTTTATATACATCTGGAGGGCCCTGTCATCTATCTCCTCTTCATAAAATTCGTTAAGCGTGTCTGTCTGTCTAAAGTACTTTAATTTACAAAAACATTTTTTTAATATCTCCTATAAAAACTATTTTATTTTCTCTGAAATTCGTAAGCACGGAAGTTAATAGATTATAAAGGTCATGTCCGGGTGGTAAGAAATCTTTTAATCATTAATTATGGCTTTAAGAAGCGGCATCAAACGATCGTAAAAACAATAAGAATAATCATTTAAGAATTTAGAACTTTCTGTCCTCTATGCTAAGTATTTGCAACGGTAAATTAAGATTGTAGGCAATTCGAACTCACACTACTACTTTAAATGCGTGTGCTGACTACTTTCGAATTATCTTGTTGAGTTTTCAATGGCGTTGTTGGATTATCAATACCTTATTCGTAAGCTTATCTTTTATCAACCAAGGAAGTTGATGCCTCGTCAATAAGAGCTGTTTGAATACTATTTGTTGGTCCCATAAGAGTGACAATTAGCTTTTTCAAAATATCTTTGTTTTTATTTCCGTTTACGTTACAGTTGTTTTTATGTGTTACTTGTGACTGTCTGATCACTACTTTCAGGCCTGCCTGTTTGTATGTTTGAAGACTTTGACCTTTGACTGTGACATCTCAGGTACCCGAAACCGTTAGTGTGCTGTCTTTTAACTTGCTGACATTCTGTCCAAATCCTAAAGCTATGGCAGTTTTAATGGTTTCAACCTCGCTTGAAAAATAATTATTTTGGAACCAGTTTTCAATTTAAACTTTTTATAATATTTAACGAAGGCAAAACGTTGAGGCACGGGCAGTTTGTCTAAAATCTCATCAAATATATATTTTTTTTTATTTGGTCTATATCTCCACAGTGTGAACCGTGCTGCTTTTAGTCCTTATTGTTGTGCCGTCTGAATGATTTTTTAAGACTTTTATTCATTTTCCACTTATTTTTATTGTGCCGAAAATTATCACTGACGCTTCTCTCGTGGAAAGCGTAAGCTTTGAAACAGGAGACAGTCCCAAACCTCGACCTGAATAGAGGACACCTCTCAGGCTGTCAAACATCTTTCAATGGTGCATTTTTACAAGATCCCAGAGCTTTTGCAGCAGTATTGTAAAAAAAGCTCTTGTTTAGATTTAATTTTAAACTTGAAATTAAACTATAACACTGATTTTAGTTTGAATTTAAATTGGGACCTATGCAGAAGGCTAAACTCCAGTTTTCCTTTTCATCTTCTGCAGCTAAATCCAGTGGGGCAAAAGTAGGTGGCCGAGAATTTGGCTATTTTCCAAGCAGCTGTGCCGCCAATCAAAAGGGGCTCTGGGAACCGAGAAGGAGCGGTATAATTCCCATTGAGCATCCACTGGGGGAAGTCCCCATGCACCGAGGGACCCTAACTAAGAGCAGTTGCGAAGGAGAAGCTAACAGGCCGGGACGATGAGACCCAGGCTTTAGCGGTAGCGAGAGCCGAGGAAGAGCTTCTGCTAAACTTCCAAGGGATGAAACAGAAACGCACGTCTCTTGCGACCAGCATTGAGACGCACTCGATGCCAGCGCCGTCGAAAGTGCATGGGCCAATATTCACCTTCGGTGAAGGCGATGTGGAGATGGCCACTCCCAAGAGATGTCGGGGTGCAGCGAGCCCCGATTGGATGCGGTTACCAAGTTCACAGACACAAAGGTCACCAACAAAAAGGTGGTTCGCCAAGTCACACATGGGACGATCGATTCGATGATCGCAACAAAGAAGCTGCAGCTCGACATCAGTGCTTCCTTGGCCAGCGGCCAAAACTAAGGGCTCAACGTCATGCGTAAGCTAGCAGATCACCCTGGGTGGCACGATCGCAAGCTGTACGCCCGCGAGCAGGCCTGCAAATGCGGCATGGCAGCAGGTCAAGGCCAACCGAAGCCCAAGATTCCTCACGCCAGAGCGGATGGCTGCGTGCAAAATGAGGAACGGGCGCCTAGCACTACGATGCTCAGGAAGCAGCGCTCTTATACAATGCTGATAAAGTGCCCCAAAGGATCATATGCAGACTGCTGAGGATCGTCAAAATGGAACTCTCTCTCTAAAGACTCAAGGACAGCGTGCAGGCCCTGTGAAGGGACAGCCAATATACACTTCATCTAAGAATGCAGATGCTCCTCGGCCCGTCTACGCAGCAACTGCAAGCGATCTTAAAGACGGCCAGGTGGAGATCCGTGACCTTGACGGTGTGACCAGCGGGGAGAAGGTAACAACGGCCCTAGTTGCTGAAGAGGCATGTGATATCCCAGTCGACGCTGCACCCAGGGTGCGGAAATGGATGGGTAGTCTGCCTTACCAGTAAGAAAACGGAGCCAAGGCGTTGGTATAAATTCTACGGGCACACATCGGCGAGTTGCCGCCGACGTCGCCATACTGAGCGAGCCCTATAGACCAAAATCAGAAGGACTCTGGCAAAAGAGCGCCAACGGGGAGCAGCCATATTGAGCGGCGGGTAGCCCACGGCCACCTAGCGCAGAGGGCATCGAGGCCTAGCTACGCCATGGCTAAGTTTCAGGCGACAACTATATACATACAGTTGCTATTTAGTCCCGAGTGTGCACATAGACGTGTTGAGTGACATAGCGCATGAGATCGCTCAAGATGCTCGAGGACGGCTCCCAGTGATAATCGCTGGAGATTTCAATGTATGGTCCACCATCATCATTCTGGATGCCCTGGCAACATTGGATATTTGCCTCTTCAACGATGAAAACAGATGCACACAGATGCTTACAGCGAAGCAGGCAGGGAGTCAGTCATCGACTTAATCTTCCCCAGCCCGAAGCTCATCCGGAACAGCCACTGGAAAGTCACCGACTCGCTCATATACAGCAACCATGCAATAACCTTCCGGACAAGGCACAGCCAGCAGGGCGCACCTAACGCGCAACTTGCGTATAGGGTACACACCCTAAACATGATGGTGCTGCTAGCCAGTATGGTTGGCAGCGTCATCACTGGTTATGCAAACAGTTGCGCGATGCAGCAATGCAGAATTTCACTAGTGGCGGTCGCAGAGGGCCATTTCCCTGGTGGAACCAGGAACAAGTTGGTAGGGCTGCCCAGACAGCCGACACCAACATCCCAGAAGCAGTTGGGAACAATAGTCGAGTACCCAGGGGGGGTACCGGGGGAGAGGAACTGGTGCAGAGGAAGTCCTGAGCGCGCTGGTCAGCTGCAAAGCGTCCAGGCCCCTGGACCAGATGGCATTCCCCGCTCTGCATGCTATAGTGAAGGTTGGGAGAGCGGAGGTGTACAACAGGTGCATCGCCGAACAGACTTTCCCAAGAACTTGGAAGCAGAAAAAGCTCGTACTCATTCCGAAACCTGGCAAGCTGGACGGTGACACGTCCTTATACTCTGCATGCTGAACACGCTGAAAAAAACTTCAAGCGAATTATATGCAGCAAGTTGGAAAGGGAAATCGTTGAGCGCGGCGGTAACATACACGAAGTTACATTTCAGGCAGCTAATGCGATTGAAGGCAAAAGATGGCAGGGAGGCACCAAGAAATACTGCCTTGTACGCATGGACGTCAAGAACACAATTCAATTCTGCAAACTGGAGCCTATTCCTGCAAGCACTCCAGCGTGGCGGCATATTTTCATACCTCATAAGCTGATAGCCGACTACTTCAGACGTCGGAAATCCGGAGCTAGGTATTTCAAGAGACAGGAGGACTACATCAAGGCAGTACAGCAGAAGGCTGATATCAACAGTAGTGACGTCAGCCATACTGTCTGCCGCACAGATATGGGCAGATGGCAGGCTGGTTGCGAGTTACAGCCGTCACTACAAGACGGTATAAAGATGTTACGCTTTGCGCATCTGCTCGGTTTGTAGAGAAAGTTTCACTGGTGATAGCTGGATCGATTCCTATCTACCTACAGGCGCGAGCGCAGGACTAGCAACTCGGATAGCAGAACCCAGCGGAGCAACATTGTTGCAGGGTGGAAGCGTGGTGGGATAATGCGAGTACTGGACGATGGACCCATCGGCTTATCCTTGATCTGGATCAGTGGATACATACTTAGACGCAGCTGATCACAGACCATGGATCCTGTTAGGAGGCTGGCGAAGAACTCGCAGCCGCGAGCCGAGCCCAAGATGAATAACCGGTACTTTAGTTACAAAAATTTTGTTTGAATTTCTTTTGGGATATGTAACACTGAAACTGTACTTTATCAACACTGGTTTGCGAGAATAAGACAAATATAGTATGTAAGCGTCATTGTGAAATTTAAGTGCGGCAAACCACAAGTGCGAGCCACAAATAAGAAAATTTGATATTTATAATTTATTAACGATTGAATAAAGATTTCAGCCTATTCGTATACTTAAACCAGAGGCTCGATTAATGTGGGAAGCACTGGGACCCATGGGCGTCCCAACATTCTGAAATACTTTGCCATCTGCGCCAAGGGAGCACGTCTTCTTGAAAGCATTGGTAAGCCAACAGTGTGAAGGAGTGAGGAAAACGACACAGGATAGTGACAATCAGAATCCAGATTGGGCATCTATATCCGGTTAAACGCACAAGGGTTGTGAATTACTGGCCTGTGGAGAGTGATGTCATGGATGACGAAATGGATCGCGAGTGTAGCGATCAGAACCATTTGCAGGCTTCTACGAAGCCTGTCTACACAGATCGTGCGAGGCCCGGTTGTGCCGCATCAAAGAACGAGCACGCCGATTAAAGTGAACCGAGCAAGTTACGGCATGTCGCAACCAGGTAGGGCAAATCAGCAGTTTACACCGCAAATGAACACTGGAATTGGGAGCATCCAATGGACAACAGCTCCCGATACGCATCAAGGAGCGTGCTTTAGCCAAATGTAGAGTGCCCCTATTCAAGGGCAAGGGAATAACTTAGCGCCAGCGGCTTCACCAATCGAGAGGGGCAACACAGTCGGTCCCACCAAGGAATGCGGATGGATTCATGGCAAATAACGGAGCACAGGCCACACCACCAAGGGACGAGGCAGGATTCATTCCAAATGGGTGCAGAGCGGCCAATACTGCAATAGAACGCTCCTGGATTAATGGCAAATAATGCAGCCATACGTGAATGTCAAGGCGGTTCAGCGAGTTTGCTTCGTTTGACGGGTGGTTGGGCTATAGGCCACACTTCAATCCCTATACAGCGGGCTTTTCCCAACCCTACAGCACTGGACCTAATGCATAACATGTTATTTTTAAGCACCTATGAGCAACCAACAGAAAGATAAATCCACATCCACAGCAACGAAGAGAATCTCATCAGACTTAAGAAGTGCCTTAGAGGATCAGCTCTGGATGCTGTACAAGGCAAACTCATGGTTCCAGATATAAGGTATGCGGAATGAATTACGAACAAACTGTGCAATACAAAAAAACATATTTATTCCATGTCTGACAAACTTAAATTTTTTATATGTTATTTATTAGACTTTAATCTATTTTACAAAAAACTTTCATGACCATATTTTCTTGAATTCCCTTTCTATCAATTTAAGCAAGCTCCCTTTTTATTTTTAATCGATGTTTTTTGACTTGTAATCATTGCTGTATACATTTATTTTTAAATTTGCTAAAACTTTTCAATTGGTTTTAACTGAGGCACATTTTGAGGGGTTCATAGCTGGGCACAAACTCAATGCTCAAATGGGTATGAGCCTCTAATGTCGTTCTGGCATAATGAACAGAAGCTAAATCGGGCCAAAACACTGTATTATCAGTAGCATGATATTTATCAACATATTTTTAAAATTCCGGGAGACATTTGTCTTTGTATTGCTGCGCATTCACAGCTAATCCTGCCTTAAAAAACACAGGATCGCATATTTCTTTGAGGAAAATTAGTTTTTGCAATTTGAGCAACATTTTCTAGTGGTTGAGTATTAGGCAGCTCAAAGTAATATTTTGGAGTCCATTCATGATCCTCCATTGTGAAATACGTCTTATCGTCCATTATGCAAGCCTTAGAACTTAGAAAACAAATTTCTAGTAAGCGCACTCAGCCGCAGTTTGATAGTCTCTCTCTGCCTCTTCCTCTCCCCGTCTCCTTTCCGGCTTCATCTCGGCTTTGTAGCTACGGCTTCGTCTCTCCATTCCGATTCGGAAGCGGGGCCCGGCTGATGGGGCAAGCCTGGGAAAGCCTGATATTATGAGCAATCGAGAAACATAATGTAACCATGACGAAGACCATTGGTTTGGCATCGATGTCGCCAGCGACTTTCAAGTAGCTTAAAAACTTGGCGTTTCCAGATCAATTTTGTGCCCGACTTAAGTGAAGTTTTGCCGTGGGGCTATCAAACCCGATTTCCACTTTAACCGTTAAGGAAGAAAAAGACATTGCCTTTCTAGCTGGAAATACTAAATTAATACTTCTTGATTTGTGTGTTAGTTATATAATGTATTGTATGATAATATTTAGCTACTATCTAGGTTTTTAAAACTTCGCCAAATAATATTATACCAACTTTTTTATTTTACCCTTGCTGGGTATTGAAATTTTAATTAGAAGTTTTAAACGCTGTAAAGAAGTCATTTCCGACCCTATGTGTCTATAAATTATGAATATACATTTTTTATTAGCATCAACAGCATCTAGCCATGTCCATGTGTTTATCCATTTCTACGCAAACTAGTTCCTCAGGTTTGATGTTATCTGCATGAAACTTTGCAGCTAGTATATAAATAAATAGGTACATGCCAGATGGGACGACAATATTATGAAGCTGCCTTGTTGCAAAGCATTTGAGGAGGAAAGGTGGGAAGATAGCGATACTTGGGAAATTACTCAAAGAAATATACATAGCTTACTTGAGTAATAAATAAAATAAATTGGTAGCTAAAGTACTTTATTAATTTCACTTTACACATTTCACTTAAAGCTTTACAAAAAACAGCTGTTCAGTGCGACACTTTTCATGGGTCTTTGTGCATTTTCTTAAATTTATTTGGTCACAACGGTGATAGTGATTGGCTCTTACAATTGTGTCTTGTGACTAAAGTCCAAAATTTTTTTTTATTCGAAAACATCGGCGATACATCAATGTTTTGTTTTCGCTTGATAGTGATGGCACCGAAACAACGATGTGCGAAAAAAAATCGTTTAGATAATTAAAAAAAAAAAGAAAATGTTCTTGCACCGTTACCAATCATAAAGTTTTTGGGCGGCGACAACGTTGGTGCCTCCGTTTGTTTGACCAAATACATCAATAAATAATGTTTTAATATCAAAAATCCAACGTCGAAAACTCCCAGCCCTACTGGCCGTCAAAAACAAGAGAGCGCGCTCTCTATCATCAGCCCTACTCATTCCAACTCCTTAATTTTGGAGCAATCAATGCCAGACCCCAGTCCCACCAGCTCCTATTGAAAACACACCAACAACAATCAGTGCTAAAATTTCTGCTACCTCAGCAAAAGTAACGGCAACAACTAAAGCGACGACCAATATTGCGAAATTGGTGTCAACGCCTTTATTGCCAACTTCAACGGCAATAAAATCCGTAAGCTTCGATAAGCGACAAGCGGTTTCGGCCATACAGACCGGTATGGACGGCTGCATCCAGATTAAGCATAAGCTTAGTCGGCAAAACAAAGATCAATCAATTAAACCAACGAACAAACCAGGAGTTCCAATAACAGCAACAGATGTTCCCTCTTAGCAGATGGTGAGAGCCAAGCTCAGCCGGAGCAGGTGAAAAGAAACCAACGCCTCCACTTATTTATATAAGGAAAAAAACTCAATTGCCCTGGTCAACAAAATTGTTGGGCTGGTAGGAGATGAACATTTTTATTTTGTTCCGCCTATTTAAGGGGAACATCCACGAAACCAAAGTTCAAATCAAATATGAAAAACACTTCCGAGCTGTGTCTAAATACCTGGAGGAAACAAAAAAAAACTTTTACACCTATCAACTAAAAACCAGCAAAAGACTACAAATTGTATTAAAAGGAATCGAACCTGACGTCGCCACTTCTGAGATACTAGAAGACCTTAAAGACAAGGGATTCTCTGCTAAGAATGTTAGCAATTTTATCAACAAAACAAAAAGCCGCAACCACTCTTTAAGGTCGAGCTTGAGCCAGACTGCAAAGCCCTAAAGAAGTGCATCGGAGGATCGCCGTGGGAGAACCACACAAACGGAACGGCCTAGTACAACGCACAAATTGTCGGGAGTATGAACCCACCAGGACATACTGCACACTTTGGTTAGTCTGCGTAGTCTGCGGAGACTTCCACAAACCTGCTAACAAAGAATACCCGCACACAAAAAAATGTGGGAACTGCGAAGGAAACCATACGGCAAACTACAACAGCTGTTTGGTCTGCAAGGAGCTAAAGAGTCACAAGCGACGAGTAACAGCGTCGCGTCAACATAATACAAAAAATGTGTATTATACATCAAAAACTACGCCGGACATATTTTTCGCCAAGGCAGCCAGATCATCTTTTGTTCCGCTTAGTACCACAAACGGCATGTCCTCCGCTGATGCACTGCGAACAGGTATGAAAGATTCACTCCAGCTACACTCAGAAAACGCTCAGCCCCAGTCCGGTCACAAAGCAATTTGGAAACTATGATGCTTACCATGCAACAAAGTATGATGGAGTTTATGTCATTTATGAAAGCGACCATGTAAACGCTAATTCAGAACAAACCATGCAGTTGCTAGTATCACAACAGCCCAAATAATCAATGACGAATGTACGCATATCTATGTGGAATGCCAACGGCATTTCACGACATACACTTTAAATAACACAATTCCTGATTGTAAATCGCATCGACGCCTTACTGCTGGTTGAAACGCACCTCACAAGATATTACTTCCATATACTTGGTTATACTTTCTACCGCACAGATCATCCCCATGGTAAAGCCCACGGCGGTACCTTAATTAGAGAACGCATCAATCACAATTTTCAGCAAAGAGAACAGAACTAACTGGATGAAATACAGGACGTACAGCTGTGTTCACTGAAATAGCAGTGCTTACGACCTTCACGTTTAAGATTGAAAAACACTGTTAAAAACACTACTTTGATAAAAAGTTTTTTTATAAATGTTTAGTGTATTTACCTATAAATAATACAACAATTATTTATTTTGGGTATATTAAACATTTTAGAAGATATAGATAAAAACAAATAAAAACGCATGAATTCTGCTGTTCATTGAAATAGCAGTCAAGGTTAGCTATTACCAAAAAAATGTAATAAACTTTAAAATATCTTAGAAAAAACCGAGTCCCACTGAAATCCAATTCGGTTTTGATCAAATATGTTGTTGAATAGCCTTTATTAGCTATTACAGCCTCAAACCTATGTGGCGTAGAGTCCACCAGATCCTGACAACGCTTGAGGGGAATCTAACTCCATTCCTCCTACACAAAGTGCCAAAGCTGTGGCTTAGAAGTCTGGAACTTCTTAGATACATAGCGCTTGATGTCCCCCATAAGTTTTTAATTGAATTTAAATCCGGTGACAGCGCATAGACATGGCGTTACATTAATGTTTTCTGTACTAATCCACTCCTTGGCCACCTTTCTGGTACTTTTAGGATCATTGTCCTGCTGAAATGTCCAAATTCAGGGCATAGCTTCCTTAAAATACGGCTGCATGACGCATTTTAATATTTTTACATATAAATATTGGTCCATGATCCCATCGATCATCTGTATAGGACCTACACAGTTGTATGAAAAGCATGCCATTTCATGATGTAAAAGTCACCGTGCTTTAATGTCTTTAGCGTCTGGTTTGGGTGGTACTCTGTATTTGGAGGACGAAGGACAATTGTCTTGATCTTTTTCAACCAAATAAAACCAGTTTGGACTCATCTATCCAAAGGATATTACCCCATTTGGATAGTGACCAGTTCAAGTGGCTTTTGTCGAACCAACCTTTCTTTGA
>VNJS01012961.1:0-10449 GCA_008042575.1 Drosophila watanabei | reverse complement strand
CTCTCACTCGTACATAAGTCGGAACGAGCCGGATCGGTCAACTATATCATATAGCTGCCATACAACCGATCCTTAAATTTGTTGAAAAAAAATTATAACTTGACTGTTTTTTAACATATCTTGATCAACTCTCGGTTATGAGCTTTTTGTATTGTTTCTGATTTTTGGATAAAATTTTATAAAAATCGGACTGCTATATCATATTGCTGCCATAGGAACGGTCGTGAAATTTTCAGAAAAAAAATTATAGCTTTGTCAGTTTTCAACATAACTTTTTCTACTTTGGGATACAAGCATTATATATTATTCTAGAATTTTGTTGTAAATTTCATAAGAATCGGACGACTATATCATATAGCTGCCATACAAACGATCGGTAAATGTGGAGAAAAATTACATTTTACTTTACATGTAAAAATGTGAAAAAATGTAAAAAAAACTGTAAGCCTGCAAAAATTTTATGTATATGAAAGTAGTTCATATTATATTGGAATAGATTATAATTTATACAATAGGAATCTGCAAGGGTATACCAACTTCGGCGGGCCGAAGTTAGCTTCCTTTCTTGTTTTTTTCAAAATTGTGTCAACTTTGCGCTTCTCTATAAAAATTGTTATATTTCTTAGTTTTCACATTTAAAAAATAAAATCAATTTCCAATTAAATGGTATCATTCGTTTGGCTCATTTCAACAAGTCAAAAAGTGATTTTTGCAACGAGTTTCGGCAGAATGCCCCAGTGTGCGGCGGCCACGATTCCCGGTCTCCGGAGCGTCTCAAATGCAAAAAAAAAACGGGGCTATAATCAGTATAGATGTAATTCTCGGGTGAATGTCGATCATAATTTTGTGATCTTTTTTGACAAAATGGCGGCCAATAAAAAAAATTCAATTTCGTGTTTTTTTTTAGTTTAGTGTAAAAAAAAATAGTAAAATTTTTTTATAATTATGGTCTTGATTCACCCGAGAATGGTGAATTTGTTTTATGAAAATCGTTTCAGTTAAGCTGGAGATATCATGGCCGCCAGTTCGAAAAACGTGGTTTCGAGATAAACGCGTTTTAGGTTTGAAGTAAGCTCATTTTGACGGAGACCTTGCTTCACAAAAAAAGCTGTATCTTCTAAAGTATTTCGAATTTCCTTTTAGGGGCATATTCACAACTACCCAAGCTATAAATAAATGCAAAAAAAAGTTGCTCAGTGAGAAGACCCCCTTAAGAAATAAACATCTTATATTATTTAAGAATTTCGATTTTAATTTCATAAAAATCGGACTAATATATCATAAAGCCGACATTCGGTAAATGTGGACTCTACATGCAAAAAATGTAACAGAAAAAACATTTTAAAATGTTAAAATAGTATCAATATAAAATGAATTTGTATTATAATATATATGGATAGATTATTAATGATCCAATTGTAATCTGCAAAGGGTATACAAGCATCGGCGTGCCCAAGTTAGCTTCCTTGTTGGTATATGTATGTATATCTTCCGAATCCCATCATCCAAAAAGAGCTGGGTTGAAAACAAATACACAAAAGGCAACGATCGGTGGACAGCACAAGTTTTCCTCATAAGCATGTAGTATTTTTTTGTTTGTCACATTACTTCCAGTATGAATGCTCGGGAGAGGAGGAGTTTCGCTTTCCGCTGATGTCAGAGAAACTCGAGCTCCAGAATTCCGCCCGAAGCTTTGCCCATTCTTTTCCTTCGAACCACCGATCACAGCGGACGTGCTCGAGAGAGCATACGTTTGCCTTTAGAGTTATTTCGCTGCACTTTATTAATTAAATATAAAGCAGTGCAAAATTTATAAAATTTCATGTTTATTTTACGAACTAATTGATGAAAATGACGAATACAAACAATTGAATCTTGGTGTCGGGGTAAATATTATTATTTGGCTTTATAAACATAATAAACTAACGAAACTCTTTCTATCAGACTGGTACCAGAAACCTAACGATTCTTCTAAAAGAATTTGACACTCCACAACACTAAATTGGCCCGCTTCCAAACTAAGGGCACCGAGACTCCAGCATGCAGCGCATCTTTCATAAATCAATCTTCGCAACCAATAAGTTCATTTCGAATGAGCGGAGATCGGCGTATAGTGCAGTGAAATGTATTTGCTGATTTTAATCCGTGACAAAATAATCCGCGATCGGAAGGCCGAGACTCGTTCATAAGATTTTTTTTTAAAGTTTTTGTGCCTCATTCGAATCCAACTTCCTTCAGTGCACACGTACCCCATTCAGCTAAAACAACAACCACAAAATCATATCTAAATCAATTTAATTATTGGATAAAATAATCTAAGCCTACATTTAGTTATGTAGTTTAGCAAAATAATTTGTTTAGTTGTTTTCCTTGTTCGAATTTTAATTTATTAATTTTGTTGTATTTTTGTATACTTTTTATACATCTTTTACATACAAATTTGAAAATTTGAATATTAAGTGTTCAAAGAAGGAATACCTAAGTCCTGTGGCAAAATAAAAAGTGAAATTTAATAAATATATAAATAAGTAAAACTGAACACCCAAAAAATTTTCAGTGCATAACTAAAACTAGAAATAATAACCAAAATGGTAAAGAATCTCAGAGACGGCTATAAAATAAAGTAAACCAAATAAAATCAATTGACGGTCATAAACAAAAAGAATTTGTTTCAGCTGCAAAGCCCCCCGCCCAAAGATCTTTCGACGTACGAGGAGCAGACCAACATGTAAGTGAAGCCTACAGTAAAATAAATTATGTGTATAAATATATTCCTAATGCAATTAATTATATTGAATTTTTAGGGGCCACACAGTGGTAGCTTTTTATTAAAGTTTTTGAAAGTCGAATATATATATATATATATTCTTTAATAGCCGCAGCTGAGCGGCTTTTATACATAAATGTACACAAAAGGAGTTGTATGTGCACATATGGAATACATTCGGTCAATTCGCTGTGTCGGCTTTTGCCGAATATGCTGACACAGCGTACTAATGTGAAAGATCATATTACGTTTTCGCACTGTGGGTCCAACCATTATAATAATACACATATATTTGTAATTTATTATTCAATATTATTTATAATTTATATATAATAATATAACTGATATTCTTTAGCGCTATCTTCAATATTTAATCTATCCATTCAAATGTTTTTTTTTTAAATATTCAAATATTCAATATTCATGTGACATAGAAGAAGAAGATTATATGAAATATTAAACTTAATTAAACGTTAAATCTTTTTTAAATATATATATTTCTTTATAAATCTTAAATAATAAAATTGTTGAATTCTTTTGACTTTTGATTGCACTTCTATCTGCCATGAATATATTAATTAAAATTGTTATACCCTTTAAGGGTATTATAATTTAAGTCAATTGTAAAATTGACTTATATATAACTTTATATTATAACTTTGTTAGCTTTCAACATATATTCTTCTACTCTGAGACACAAGAATTTTATATTGTTTTAGGATTTCGATTTAAATTTCATAAAAATCTGACAATTTTATTATATAGCTGCATAGGAACGGTCGGAAAATTTTTGAAAAAAAAATTATAGATAGTCTTAAATATACTCTCACTCGTACATATGTCGGAACGAATCGGACGACTATATCATATAGCTGCCATACAAATGATCCGTAAATTTGTAGGAAAAAAAAAAATATAACTTCATTTTTTTTAACATATATTGATCAACTCTCGGTTATGAGCTTTATATATTGTTTCAGATTTTTAGGTTTAATTTTATAAAAATCTGACAACTATAGCTGCCATAGAACGGGTGATACATTTTTTGAACAAAAAATTATAACTTTGTCATTTTTTAACATAATTCCTTCTACTTTGAGTTATAAGTATTTTATATTTTTTTTACAGAATTTTGTTGTACATTTCATATAGCTGCCATACAAACGATCGGTAAATGTGGAGGCAAATTTTATTTTACTTTACATGTAAAAAATGTAAAAAAAAAAAGTAAGATTGTAAATATGAAATGAATAAGAAAGTAATTCATATTATATTATATTGGGATAGATTATAATTGAATTGGAATCTGCAAGGGTATACAAACTTCGGCGTGCCTTGTTATGTATGTATCTCAATAGAACATTTTGTTATTATGGGATGGGTTTCCAATATTCCTAAAATTGTTCTTTAATGTCTTGTTTAACTTTTTTTAGTTCGCAAACTTAAAATTTTTTAACGACCATTTGCATGAATTATAGTAATTTTGTCTTTATATATACATATTATATTTTTCAATTGGTTGTACGGCTTATGAATATCTACTCTTTGTTGTAGAACGATATGTTCTTTGCCTCCAGCGCAACGCATTTTGTGAATTCCATTTGTTATTGTTTAAGAAACTAAAATTTTAAAATTTTAAATTTTTATTTGTTTATAAATTTCTTAAAATTCTTGGACATCGGTGGAAGGTCATGCAAACAGATAAATTGGCGGTCCAATGGATTGTCACAAACTCTTTATCGACAGCCGATTCTAGATTTAAAAGCAGCTGGGATAACATCGCATATATTGAATAAATCCTCGCGTCAGTGTGTGACTTGATCATCTTTGTCAATTTTTGAAAGGTTATTTTAAATTTTTTTTGGATTTTGCGACTTTAGCATACATTTTGATGCATTTTTCATAATAGCCATTTATACCTGGGAAACTTTTGATCGGTTTTTCTGTCTTCTATAATAGCTTTGGTTGGAATTGGGTAATACCTTCCATTGCCTGAATGTGACCCAGAAGTTTCGTTTCTCCTTTCATAAAACTGCATTTGCTCATCTGAATCTTAAAATTTTTGACTTCCAGCAGGAGAATTTTATTTATTGGGTGAATTTGTTCAAAATTAGTATATTACCAAAATAACAGGCTTAACATTCAATTCCGTTATAAGTCTTTGAAAGTGCTTTTTTTTAAGCAAGTGACAATCCCATATAAGACATGTTACGTTTTTTCTGTCTACTTCCTTAGTATTGAGCTCGTCCGAGTTTGTCAAAAATTAAAATAAAATTTCTTCCCGTCGTTCGAGTTTTTATCCAATATTGGCTAGTAATATAACTAAGTTTGTTATAGCTTTCATAGTCCCCTGTGCAAAGTAGTTGATCCCATATGCCAAAAATAAAGAAAATCACAACAAAAATTTACGAAAAGTAAAGAAAAATCTAAGGACACTTTCTGAAAAAAAATTTAAAATATGAACGTGTGATAATTTGCAAAGCTCAGATGCGCGCAACGCCCAAAGTTGAATGTATTCACTATAAGATGAGGTATAATTTGTTACATTAATAATAATTATAATTATTATTATATTAATGTGAAATAATACATGTTTTCTGTCTTTATCGTAAAATTCGGTATTATGCTAAAGATTTAGTCGTATGCGAATGTGTTTTTAGGGCTTTAAGGATAACAATTGTGTAAAAATTTTCTGCCGAAATTTGCCGATGGGCCTAACACCTTAAAAATACTAACACCCCGTCTCACAGTGTTTGGGCTTGTATAGAGATTCCATACAAGTTATAAAATTTATACCGAAAATGAATAAAAACATTTTAGGTATATACAACAAATTGGCTTTATCGTATAGCTGCCATAGAAACGATCGGCTAAAAATCAACATTTAGCATAAACATTTTCTTTTTGTTGCTAGACGAAAAAAATACGGATAATATTAATTCTTTTTGATTCTTTTTAAATTTAGGGTTTAGAAAAAAGTGTATTAAAAATTGCACCATACTTTTGTATGGGAGCTATAAAATAAATTTTTCCGACCTTAACCTAATTTGGTAAGGAAACACGTAATTTGTGAGATTAGTTACGATATCTTGAAAAAAAAAAACTAAAAAGTGTAGATTTTTAACAGCTCGTTCCTATGGCAGCTATTGGACATAGAAGATGAGTATATCGATTTTTTTTAAATTCTCAAAATATTTTAATAGTTTTTCGTATTAATTTCACTATGATATGACCGCGTCTTCTTACGAGCCCGACCACTGTGCTGGGGGCTTTGCAATGGGGTTCTTCTAATAGTATACATATATTTGTATTCTGTGTTTTTAAGCTGGTGAATACAAATTTTTCCAAAAAGTTTGCATTAGTTGTATTTAAATTTGGTTTCATTCTTCTTTCCTAAAAGAAAAGTCTTTGGCTGTGGCATTAATGTTAAGTTAGTTTATTAATATTTTTCCGTGTAATAAATAATATATATATTATTTGAATTTCACATTGCAATTAAATTTTAGATTCTATCCAGATTCTTTGCACAGCTAAGAAATCGTTTCTTTCGGCATTTACTATGCAACATTTATAATTAACAAAATCAGTTTCCACACATTATTACGGTGATGATTATTAAGAGCTATATAGCTATGGTTTTAACATCGATTTTTTCAAATGCACTTTTACGTTTGCACTGGAATCTACAATTTTGACATCAACTTTTGGGCTATCTTGGAACTGTTAAGCAAAAGTATTTCACTTATAAATGGCTTGAGTTTTTCTTTATTTTAAACCTTGCTTATCAAATTTTATTATTAGTTTTTGTATATTTTTGCTGTTTGCGGCTGTTAAAAGTTTTTGAAATTAATGTTATTCACTTTTTTAGCCTGAAAAAAGGGCGCGCCAATAGCTAGGTCGCACACAGCAGTTGTTTAAGTAAATTTCTTATTAAAATCTGGGTGTTAAATTAATTAAATTAATGCAGAACAACAGCAGAAGAAAAAACAGTAAATCAGCGACAGTATAAGCGGAAGTTAGAACCAACAAACAGCAAATAGTACAATAGAGCAGCGGGGCGGTAAGAGAGAACAACAGAGCATCGAGGAATCGAAGAGTGACTTTCAGCCGAAAGGGGCGTTTTGAGCCGCAAGAAAAAATATCGAAAGAAAACTTAAGAAAAGCTGGAAGCCCAAAACTTGTTATAACCTAGTGTTTAATATAATGCCTATAGTATAGATTATCTATACCATACAAAAATAATTATAAAAAACCTAAGTTGAGAATACCTCACCTTACACTACAACCCGTCTTAAATATGACGACACATAGTTAGTTATACAGTTAGCGGTTTCTGATGAATGAATACCCTTAAAGCATTCTACTCTTCATTTTGTATTATAACTGGGATAAAATTCGTTTTTAACTTCATGTAATTTTTGTTGCTAGTCAAGTTCAGTAATAAAATATACTTCTCTAGGGAAAATTTTATATTGAAACTTAATTTGTTGATACCGATGGAACTTTTAGCTGCGGCATAGTTTAGCTTTCCATAGTCGTACGTGAACGGCTGCACCAGTTATAAGTAGTTGGCGGTGGACGGTGGCAAACCATATTTAACTGTTCCCTTTCGTTGATAGTGTACTAAACCTCCCTGTTCTTTAATGTCCTTGAGAGCATTGTATTGAAACGCCCTTTCTGGGATATCACTGCGCCAGTGCCATTGACTGAAATTTCTGTCGTTAGATCAAATGCGGTTTTGTAGTCCTGGTATCTGAGGATGATATCCGAGGAGATGATGAAAAGATGATTACATCGATGATTATACAAACGTAGCATAAATTTCTATCTTCTCTCACAAAATATCGTTTAGATTTAAGATTTCTGGTCCAGCATTCTTATATATTTGTTTTTGTCAAAGTTTCCCAATATTAGTGAGATATTTACATTGTCTAATACCGTTCTGTCGTTCATTTTGCGAAAGTCAAATACTATATACTCTATATGAGTCAGTCGTTTATATAAATCTGATAAGACTGGAAACTCAATTGGATTTAGGCCTTTGGAACGTGGCCTGAGTCTGGTTAGGAAAAATATTTACAGTATACATTGTAATACTTTTAAAATTTGTAAGTCTGTCTTTTGAATTTATTAGCTTATTTACTAATGGGGAAGCGTACTACATTTTGGGACAGAATAAAAATTAAATGGCAAATTGCATTTCAGAAGTCCGAAGACAACAGACATTCTAATACATGTCAGCTCGACCTGTTCTAATTAAGTTTTTATAGTACTAAAAATGTGTTATGTAATTGAAGATCAGTACTAAATACTTCGATATTTCGTCTTAAATAAAATGTTGTGGTTTCTGATAAGTGAGATTATATTTTCGTATGGTTGGTGAAGGTTTTATTTATTGTAACATTATTTTTGAAAGTTCCTGAGACGAGAATATCTCGCAGTTTTAAATTAAATTTGTTTGCTATTTCACTTCTTATTTAAAAGATAGATAAGGCATTTATGATTAATAATTTGTAAGTTATGATTCAAAATATTTGCACATCTAGTAAATCGGAAAGTAAAGTATTGTAATTTTTTTTTGTCTAAAAATATCTTTAATTGTAATGGTATCTAGTAAGTTTTGTCACTGTAGGGTGAGTAACTTTAGTTTTTAATATAATGCTGGTTTATGTGAATTCCTGAAACTAATGTGTTTTTGTTTATTGATGTTTTTGTTTAACTAATTAATTTTAATCATTATCGGTAATACCTGCTTTCCATATATGCTTTATGCTTATCTTTACCCTATGTGTTGTTCGAATAATACTTATTGGAAGTTAATGTTGACGGTTATCTTAAAGTTCGTTGAATGCATTATCTAATATTTCTTGATAAAGTTAGTAGATTCTCGGCTTCCTCAAAAAGAAGAAAAGATAAAAACTTAAACTTAAACTTTTATTAGAGTTTAATCTTATTATAAGTTCTAGCATTAGTGTTATTATTAATTCTAACAGCAATTCCTTAAGAATCCTTTTTTCTGCCGAAATATTCATTTTAGCTTTGAACTGTATGAAGTGTTCCAGGAAGTTTTTCTTGGCAATTGATTTAATTGTCTAGTTACGTTCTTTAACCATATCGGAAAATAATCGCTAAATGGTCGTTGTCTACACGCACAAGTGCCGGGATATTATATAAATTCAATAGAAATTTATTGAAGGCTCGACCGGCAGTTTGGTGAATAATTTTCTGAATGTATAAATTTCTCCGATACATTCTGCCACGACACTATAAACTAACCTAAACATCGTGTCATGGTGTGCCCCGGGAAAGATAGTGATTTAATACAAGCTGTCTTAATTTTAGGAATTTTAATAATGGAATGTAACGCGTTGATGGATTGCAAGAATAACAACGGCCAAAATATATTCAATAGGTGTATCGGGTTGCTTCCAATCCAAATGTATTCCAAGTCTACATGTTCAAGGATGCATGGACTAATTAGATTAACTTTAGTAAGAGCTTTGGCGAGCATTAAGTCGTGTAATTCCATTATGTTTAATCTATTCCTAGGTAATAACATCTAGTATAACTCGGGCAAGTTTTTGACTGCTTTAAAAATTTGATTGATTTTATTGATTGATTTAATTATTTATTGTTGACAGTTTTTAATTGAGATGCTGTGAATCTAGTTTGTTCAACAGCTATTGCGTCATGCGTCGCAGCAATAACCTTCAACGCTGCTTTCAAGAAGTCTAAGCTACTGGTTACTCGATGTTCGCAAAACCATGCCGTCAGTTTCCTACATACGCGCCGTATTTGAAAGAATTCTTCCCACACCAAGGTTTTGCCATCAATGGAATGGTGACGGTCAGAAGGAAAAGTATAAGTATGGATTTAGACCTGTAAAGTGGATTCTTTATATTTTTTGTTAATGGTAATGTTGCTCACTTACCGATAGGCTAAGTATTAGTATGAGTGAAAAAAAAATGTTCCTATATTTATAGTTGATAAAGGTTTATTATAGTTTATATCTGCTCTCGCAAGATACCGTCAATTGTTCTGTCAAAAATGCTTTCTGCTTTTTTGATGCCAAATTGAAATCTCCGAAATGTATCTTTCCATCCGTTTACCGAAATGAAAGTATCTTCACGGACACGTTCTGTGGCGTGCTTTACGTAGGATCGTGTCCGATGATGTTTAGTAACGGTGATGCCACTATGCCTGACATTTTCTTCCGTAAAGCTTCACGTTGATTTCAGTGTTTAGTGAAATTGATGAAAGCCACTCGGTCGAACGTTATAAGATGTGAGCAGTTGGTAGCTATTTCGCAGTGCTGATTATAGCTGGACACTCGTTGATTACAATTACTCCATCGTCTAACATTGTGATGGGGCTTAAATGGCTGACCTGTCTTTCGCATAGTGCAGTGCATCCCGCTGCCAGCTTGCAAAACAATGAGTAAGTTGTTGGTGAAACTGAATTTAAAGAATCTTTGTAGATAGTCTTATATACACTCTCACTCATACATATGTCGGAATGAGCCGGATCCGACTATATCATATAGCTGCCGTAGGAACGGTCGGAAAATTTTTAGAAAAAAAAATTATACCTCTGTCATTTTTTTTTCCTGTTTGTTTTTGTAAATTTTATAAGAATCGGACGACTATATCACATAGCTGCCATACAAACAATCGGTGAATGTG
>VNJS01012956.1:0-19481 GCA_008042575.1 Drosophila watanabei | reverse complement strand
CAAATGTCGATGGGCGCAACTGTACATGCTCCCACACACACACACACATGCAAGCTGCTCTCTCTCTCTCTCACTTGCTCTCTGAAGAAATTGACGTTTTGTTGGTTATGCAAATTCCATGCCAACACCTTTTCGGCCAAAGACTAAGAGAAACTTAAGTGTACACTGGGAGAAACATAGGGTTGGTTGATCAATTAGACAATTAAAAAAAATTTTACATTATTTTACTGTCAGGGAAAAGTGTATCTAAATGGTTAAAGCCATCCCGGGACCCTTTTTCATGGGATATACTTTACTTGTCTTAAAATAAAAGAAGTTGTATAATATTTTCTTTATAAGATAAATTTCTTTGCATTAAATATTAAATTGCAGTGTAAATAAAAATACTAAGGCCAAAAATAACCTCAAATCCTACAAAGCATATAGAAATTCTCTATTAAGCATATATTCCATAATGTAATGACATCCTTCATACATCTTTCTCATAATTCCCCCTATTCGTCCAGTGTACTTCACCATAAACCCCCCGCAACTACACCCTCACTCTCACACATACACCCACACATATGGCTACCAGACACACACTAACACACACACAATTGCCTTTTATAATTAATTTTACAGTTAAGTGTATTTCAAGAAAGTTAAATTTACGTAAATTCGAAAATTTTGAAAGGCCATTGCCTTGGCCAGAGCTCGCACACACACAGTCACACAGCCACAAGGGTTAAGGCCCTGATGCCATCAAGGAGTGAGAGAGGGTCTACGAGTGTGTGCGTGTGTGTGTGTGTGTGTGTGGTTTGTGTCTGAGACATTTGACTGCTTTTCGGGCTAAGCCAGCCATTTGCCCCCCAACCGCCACCCCACTCCTTGGCCAACGCAAATTTTATTGAAATTGCCAGGACTCCGACTCGGAGTACACAAGGCTGGACGGGGGCAACACTTACATTATGCAATCTAATTATGTCCTGAGCTAGCTTTCGGTGTATGAGTACCAATATGTGTGTGTGTGTGTGTCGAAGGACAAGACAAAATGGCGTCGCAACTAAGGCTTAGAGCAACTTCGGCTGGGATAAAGTTCTAAGACAAGTCCAAGCGCTCACACAAATGACAAAAATAAAACTTTAATTACATTATAATGGAAACATTTTATAGTTTTCTTCTTAGATTAAATCCTGGTCTAAAATAAAAGTTAAAATCAGGAAATTAAACTTTTTATATACCAGAGAAAAATTAAATGTTAAAGATATATTTTTAATTATTTCGACATCTCAAGTAAAAATTAATTCAACCCTTTAAACTTTATTTATGTACTTTAAAAAGTTGTAATAAAAATGAAACATCAAACATGAGTTTAGCAGCTTGTAAGTTTATAGTAATAAATCCCCTAAACTTATATTTAATTTAAATTTCAAAATAAAAGGATAATGAGTTCGAGGAATCAAATTAGGCAGACTTTAATCTTTAAAATCTAAATAAGCAAATGACATTTTAAATTATAATTTAAATAAAAATCTGGTCTCTATTTCTACATCTAAAATAAAAACTTTAATCAAGTAAATAACAATTCCCTTAAAATCCCCATAAAATAACCCATTTCGAAGCTCTATCAACTCTCCTGAAAATCAATTTCAAACCCCCGGAATCGTCCTCATTAAATTGCTCCTTGTAGGACTAATGAAATCATTAAAATTGTTTAAAAGCAAATTTTCGTTGGCCAAGCCGTAGGACACACACAACCACACACACACACAGAGCATGCAAAATTTATGTGGCAACTAGAAACTATGTTTTGGCAACACACCCACACACACACACACCCACAGAGGGGGAGACTAACACCCCCCCACACAGGCAAGACGCGCAGACAGGGACACTCGTATGTAGTCGGCAAAAGGACATTGCCTTGAGTTAGGATCGGGGCCGAGGCCGAGGACAGACAGCAAAAGTTGCCGGCTGAAGGCGGTGGCAAATCCTTGGCAGGGACACCCATCCAGGACCCACTTCCACCCTTTCCCACTGGCCGCGTGCGCTACTTAAACCCTTGCCGAAAACTATCCGCAGAGTCGGGAGGGGTGGCCAGACATCGAAAACATGATTTTAGTGTTTTCAAATTTGAATTTTAAACAAGTCATAATATAATTTGGCTAAGCAGCAGCCGGAGCCCTTGTCTGTGTCCACTTGCCGGGCTTTAATCCGACCGACCCTCGCTTCCAACCCTTGCGCGGCGGCGTCTATGGAAAATTAGCCCAGGCCCTGGCTCATTTTCCAGCTTGGCGTTTTTCTTGCAGCGCCGAAAATTGGGAAATTTAAATTAGATACAAAAGTATCTATAGCTAAGAGTGAGCGTGAGTTAGTGTGGGTGCGTGCCAACTATCTCACACGAAATATTGTAATTTTCTTGCAACTAAAGACGTAAACGGATATTAGCAGCAAATTAAGCCCTCCTCTTGTCCTGTTTTCTGGCCGTCCTTAGCGGTCCTTAGCGGTCCTTAGCTATCTCCTGCCTTGTTCTGTTCTTAGCGATGGCAGAGTTTCGATATCGATAATGGTAATTTTAAGCGATTGAATGGGTTCTGAGATGGATACAAGTTTCAAGTTTTTCTTAAATAGTTTCAATGATCTAAGAAATAATTGTATCCTGAAAAAATTAAACCCAAGAGAATGGATATATGATTATAGAATATAAAGGATGTATATTGAGAATTGGGATTTAATTGGGAAAATGTATTCTGTGAGTTTTTTATATATTTAATTTATTATATTCTTATTAAAGATACCTTTATAACATCGATAGTTCCCCATCTCTAGGCATAATAAGTAAATTGAAACTGCTTGGGCCACAACGGACAGCAACATTTTCGATTCGGGTTGCTGCTGTCTTAAGCTTTGGTCTGCTAAAAGGGTCCAAGTATATAGTTTAAATCATACTCGTGTCGACGTCGACTTGGCTACATTTTAAATATGCTTCTTTGAGGGGGTGGCAACAGAGGGTTAAAGGGGCGTGCGGACTTTGTGGGCGGCACAACTCAGCTGAGCTCAGTGTGTGGGCGGGCAACTTGGCCTCTCCATTCTCTATTCTAATTTCTAATTATTTCTTCATGAGTGTGTGTGTGTCAGAGGGGGGTGTGGGTATGGTGTGTGTGTGCCTGACCAGATGGGTGGGCCAGACCAGGCCAAGCTGAATCCTTCCCTGCCACATCCGTCCGACTGTCTGTCTATGCGAATTAATTAAGTGTTTTCGTGCGCGGGCAAATCCTTTTGCGGTTCAGAAACTTTTGAGGTCTTGCCAGCCAAGGCGACGCAGGTCGTGCGGGGGAAATCAATTATAAATTAAACATTTATTAAAGAAAGCGCACACATTGCCCCGAGGCCCTAGTATATCCTCCCAATCCTCTCCGATCCGGCTAACCCAAAGTTCTGCGCTTGCCTATGCAAATCAGCTGCGGCATAAATAATGCGACATCATTATTTAGGCGAAGGTAGGCGCACACACAGAACATTTCTGTCGTCGGCCGGCCATCCATCAATTATGTCTCCTCCGCAGCTGGGGGAAGCCTTCTTCTGCGGATTCGATTGTCTTCTGGGTGATGGAGGAGCAGCCTCGCTGCCCTGCCCCTGGCTTCCGCTCCCCTTTTGATTATGCACATGCATTTCGGATCGTACATCAAACTCGAACTCGAATAAATGTGACGGCCTGCATGCATTCAAAAGAGAGAAAACCAAAAAAAGAAAACGAGTAACAAAATACGAACAGCCGGGAATATGCTGATAGATGCCGGGGTATAACTGATTTGTGTGTACCCGTATATATCTGAATTGGTAATTTGCTATAAGACGACTTTAATATGGCACGCAGTCCTCCGCCAGCCCCTTGTCCAGCTCAGGGGACACTTTGCATACTCATCTGCAGTTGGGCAAATGTTTTCAATTTACATGGCTAAGCAGCAACAGTGTGACCAGGTTTTTATTTAAACATGGTAAGCTTGGTCTTCTTATTCTAAAATAAGATGAGTAACGCCATGAATTTGCATCTCTAGTTTCTCTTGAAATTTTATTCAAAAGCCAGGTAAAGATCAGTCCAGAGTCGCCTGTTCACAATTATCATTCATTCTAGATCTGTACGCATTTGTACGCATTTCCCAGACCTTTTGCTTAAGTATCAAACATGATACAATTATGAAATTATATCATGGAACACATTTTTACTCACTCTATCCAAGTTTTTACGCTTTGAACTTTGTGCGTTTTGCATCTTTTTATAGAGACTGTGGCTCCACTAAAGTCTTGATTTAAAGAACTTCCCTTAAGTAAACCCATAATAAAGTCACATCCCCGATATGTAATGTATGTTTCGGTCTATTTAAAGCTGGAACTTCACCCATGAAAGGAAGGTGGAAACTGAACCGGCTTCGGAATATCCCAAAATACCAATAACCCGAGAAAGGACCCGATCATAATATCCATAAGCGATCGAGCTAACCTAGCCCCTGCTACCGCCGCATTGCTTGGTGCCGGGATTACTATGCTGCCGCTCCAGTTCAGCGAGCAGGTCACAGGCGCTGGGAATGGCCAGGCAGTTGCACTCGATGCGCCTGGGCGGTCGCATGCGACTGCGAGAGCACTCCGAGTAGGCGGGATACGGTGCCTTCACCTTTTTGCAGTCTGTCTTGCGGCGGACGATGTGGCAGGAGGTGGAATCGACGGGCTTGCAGCCGGGCATTTTGATCTTGGGGCACGGTCCCTCGACCACATTCGTGCACTCCTCCTTGGGGCACTCGCCCTTCTCGTCGGCCTTGTACTCCTTGCGCTGGCGACGCTGAATGGGCGGATGCTTGGCGTTCATGAAGCAGCAGATCTTCTTGGGCTTGATCTGGATGGGAGGGCACTCCACCCAGGTGACCTGGTACACGCGCTTGGCCTTGTCGGAGATCTCGTAGAAGCAGTCGTCGAACTTCGGACTCCTGTCCCGGCAGGGGTCCTCGCAGCACTCTGGGGGCAGCTTGATCAAGTGATGGAACTGGAACGTGTCATCCCCAACGGGCTCCGGTTTCTTCTCGTAGCGGGGATCGCCGCAGCCATGGAATTGGCCGCACGACTTGCCACCTTGCGCCGAGTCACTGCATTTGGGCGGCGGGTTATGGTCCGTGGCATAGAGGCGTCCGGTAATGGCACCCGAGAGTCGGGGAACCAAATGAGTTCGGGTCTTGGTCACTGCACTGCGCCAGATGGTAGACATAACTGAAATTTTGGCTAGAGAAGGGATTCCGAAACCGAAAAAAGATCTCCTTTCAGTTTTTTTTGTTTATTGATTTTTCGAATTTTCCAAACTAAAAATGAAAAACCGAAAACACACAGAGCTCCACGGAGCCGATGTTGAATTTAGGAAAGGCCGAATGAAACTGAGCCTCTAACATTATCCCATCAGTTACATGGCCGAGAAGTTCAGTCCAAGGCCTGCTTCAAGGCAACATGATTGATTTTAAAAACTTAACAATTATATGATTCCAGCAGCCAAGGCAAGCCTTTGGATTCGATTCAAAATGGGATCAAAGTCCCCCGAGTAGGCACAGAAATCTCATTCTGGCCTGTTGATGTAGCAGGGTCCAGTCAGTGTAAATTCAGTACTCGGCCTTTCCACACAAAAGTTTCGGCACATTTTGGCTTATTTCGGCATAGTTAACAAAATTTGACGAAAAATAGGCAAAAATAAAACAATATGTGGCGATTGCTACGTCAAAAGTATCGGGTATTCGTGGAACAGGGCGTCAAGCCCTACCTCGACTCCCTGATGACATCCTGCACCCAGCTGAAGGCCAACTGGTCCAAGCCCCAGGTCATGAGCAGTCCAGTCTTCGGAGCAGGACCTGGTGGCGGGACAGTAGTCAATGTCTCCAGTATACTCCGCCTGCAGATGCGCAACTACAGCAAGAAGGCCGACGCTACTACAACTAACACTACTCCCAGTGCCTCCGATGACAACTGCGGAGCGCCCAAGGAGTGTGAACCGGAGAAGAAGGAGGGGGCGAAGGGTTGCGGTCCCTCGCATTTCAAGGGCTCCATCTGCGACATGGTCAAGGGCAAGAAGGCCAAGAAGGAGGAGGCGACGGAAGAGGCCAAGCCCAAGAAGAAAAAGAAGGCCGGAAGGGTGAAATCCATGTGGGACGTACCCGGCTGCGAATACGACCCACTGTGCGACTTGCCGGTCCGTATGGATGTCGCCCACTACCGCATTACGGACAAACAGGCCCGCGAATACCAGGTTACCTGGAACGAGTGTCCCAGGCTGGTGATCAAGCCCAAGAAGGTGTGCATCCACCAGAAGCATCCCCGCCCCAAGCCCTGCCGCCGTAAGCGTAAGGGGCAGACTGCCACGGCCACCGCCCGGCCCAAGCCGCAAATGGTCAACCCCATGAAGTGCAAGGAGCCGGAGGCCGCCGGCTCCTGCCCACGCTGGTCATTGCCCTGCTGCAAGCCGGGCCGGTTCCCGCCCAGTTGCGCCCTCACGCGACGCGTCACCAAGTGCAAGAAGCGTCTGGCGCCATATCCCAGCTTCTCGGAGTGCCAGAAGGACGAGCTGACCGAGGCCCCGCCCACCGAGTGCTTCTGCCTGACGCAGCCCATGGCCTGTGAGGTGTGGGCCGAGGTCCGGCGTCGAATTGCCCGCGGCAAGTCCCCAACGCTCAAGTGCGGCGAAGTCTAGGCGGCGGCGACAGATCGTTCAGTGGAGCTAGAGAGCTGGTGGAACTTAACCCACAGCTTTCACATCTAAATTCAGAACTTCCAAAATGTCCGGACTTTTCAAAATTCTAAATGGAACACCGAAATCTGTCTCCTTCCTCAAAATGCAACTTCTGATACCATTCGCTGTTCGCTCAAAGAGCGGCACCTGCAAGTCCCCTTCCGATTCTAGCTGCAAGTCAAAGGGCAACAATAAGCCGGAGCCCAGTTGTAAGCGCACCGCACGGAAAAAGAACTGTTCCAAGAGGCCAGCGCCGTCTCCGAGCTACTCGGAGTGCCGGCGTGAGCCCACGGTACCAAAGCCTTCCACTGAGTGCGACTGCGGCGATTTTGACAAGTGCTAAGGATGACTGGGAACCCAAGCTGAACCCCTTCGAGCTTTCATACGACTATTCCGTTGATGGCACCTGGAACTTGGGTGTTGTGTTCTCAACGTCGATCTGGGTACCTATTTTCAACTATTACAAAAATTCAAATATTTAAAGAAGCGTTGCTTCCTGTGCTAACCGCTGATTACTGATGTTAAAGGATGACTTGGAACGCACATTGAACCCCTTTATCAAGCTGTTAAAGTTGGCTTCCATAATATAATATATATTGACTTGGGACTACACCTTGAGCCTAGATGTTTTGTCTACGACACCGATCTAGGTACCTATTACAGCCCAATAAAAATAGCAACAAATAAAGTATTTTTTAAAGTTACTTGATGATAAGTTTTATTTATACGAATTCATGGGTCTTTAGGAGCAAAAAATAAATTTGTCGCTTCCAAATTCTTAACTCTTACTTGCATGCTATGCCTGCAATGTACAGGCAAAGGAACAGTATTCTTATGAGTTCTAACAGTATGAAAAAATAATAATTTAGCTGAATTCTAAGATGGCTTTTAACATAAAGCGTTTTACTCCACTTAGTAGCGAACGAGAGAGTATTTCTCAGATCACAAATTAGCCGGAGAGAGAGAGAAGGAGTGAGAGTAAGAGCGATCGCTCTCCTTCATTCCTTAAAAGCAAATCTCTGGCCTCTGAGATATGATGCAATTATATATTTCTAAGCCTATTTCTCAAATCCGAAATACTTGAAACCATTTTGCGATCAAGTAACCCTTGACCCTTGCTTTTAAAAACGTCGTGTCAGAACGTTATCCCAATTTGTTCAGTTTTTATTTGGCTCTTGTGTAGAAACAACTTCTCTTTTCAGTCTAGATTTATTCGTAACAATTTTAAATTTACCTTTCGAAAAAACAAATACCGTGGTGCAAAAAAAAAATATTAAAAAAAATTTAAAATTTTCAATCTTACTACAATGCTTTTGAAAAAGATTACGTTGAGCAGGCAGCTTTTGTCCTTGGAATTCAGAAATCTTCGTAAGACTCGTGGACTATCAGACTTCCGGCTGCGGGACACCCAATTCTGGCCCGGGGATGACCTTCAGAACCGTACGTACAGGCGGCCTTGGTTCAGCCAGCACGAGGCAGCAGCACCAGCAGAGGAGGTACCCGAGGTGCCCAACCAGCGCCTCGACGAGACCATGTACAGCCCCAGACGGTGGACGGACCGGGAGTACCAGTCGACATGGCGGGAAGCCATTACGGAGGAGGACGAACTGGGGTCCGAGGAACATGCAGAGACAGCAGCGGAGCCCCGCTATCAAAACCATGCGCCAAAGATTCCCGATTCGGTGCCCCACCGGATCTGTGAACCCCCGAGGCGACTCCAGAGGGTGGCCATACCGGCGGGCGAGTTCTTCTCAAAGTTCATCTCCGAACAGAAGCAGCGGAAGATGCGTCACTACGAGAAGGAAGTGGTTGCTGATCGATTGTCAAACGAGGGATTTCATATGGCCTGACAGAATCTTATTGCGTTCCAGTCCGTACAACGTTAGTGAAACAAAAAAAATTAGAATGCGACAAATAAAATAAAAGACCACAAGTTAGGTTGTTTTACTACGGGTTTCCTACGAGCATATAGAAAATATTGTAGGTCTCATTGAAGGAGTAACAATTTTCTTGATGGCGTTGAGCCATATTTTGCTACCTTTACGGCATGCAGCAACTACAAGGCTAGAAATGAAATTAAATCGTTAAATTATCTACTAAAAATAATAATAATTTACTATAAAACTAGCAAGCAATTTAACCAAACTATCAAAAGAAAGTACTGATGTGCAAATTACGTTTTAAGAATAAATAGAAACATTGCAGAGGCAGCCTGTTGCAAGAATGACTTCTAAATACTAGAAATGTTACTAAAATTGCGATTTCCGAGAAATTCTAAAAAATTCAGAGCTACTGTTCAATTTAATAACAAAAATCCACAAAGACCTCAGTAGGCCATGGAACTGACCTCATCGACAGCTTCCTCAAAAAAGTCAGTAGCATAGAACACATCATCCCGGGTCCCCATCATGAAAATAGCTCCAATTTTATAAAAGATTTTAATTTTTATTTTATTCCAAAATTTTAATGCTAAACAAAATTCATCAATTTGTTCGAAACGGGACCTTTTAGATTTGGGTTCGTTCGATTTTAAAGAGAGAGTCTGCAGCATGTTGCTTATGCGGAGAACGCTTCTCCGTGCCCCGGCAGCAGCCACGCAGCAGCAGCTGCGTTGCACAGACTCGCGGAGGAATGCGTGTGGTGACAGCGGGCCCAAGATGCCTGCACCCAAAAAGGACGTGGAGAAGCCTGAGCCTGAGGACCCAACCAAGGTACCGAAGAAGGACCACTGCTGGGCTGCGATGCGTCGCAGCGAGTTCAAGTGTCGCTCGGATATTGAGTTTCAAGTCCCCATAACGTTCTTCGAGGCCCAGGCGAAATGCAGTGATAATCCTTGCATGACCGTGTTCCCCCCCAGAGATCTCACTCTGTACAAGCCCTCGGACAAGCTTAAGCGTGTCTACCAGCGCACGTGGTGCGAGTGCGACGTGAAGCAGCGGAAGCGGAAGGCCGTCTGCAAAGCCCGCCCGATCACGTTCGAGCGACGCACGAAAAGCAAGCGTGGAGGTAATAACTCGGCAAAGTGCCCCCAGGGCGGCATGAGCCTGGGACTAGAGCCGTGCAGACGCAAGGACACAAGCCCTTGTCCCAGGGTCAAGTCGCCCTACTGCAAGGAAGCGAACCTTAAAGGCTGTTTTCCGGTTACCCCACCTTCTGGATGCGTTAAGCGCAGGACCAAGTATCCCGCCTATTCGGAATGCCTTAAGGACCCCCTGCCCGATCTGGCCCCCACCGAGTGCTTCTGCATCAATACGCCGCCCATGTGCGTGGTGTGGAATTACTTCCGCAATAAGAAGTCCTAGTTGTTTTTAGGTCCCTTCGTTTGCAATAAAGGATAATAGAAAATGCATCATAATAATGAAGGCTTTTGTTGTCTGGGGTGACTTGGGATCAGTTAAAATAAAACTATTTTGCGATCATTTTCACGTTTCGTAAACTGAAACTTTATGAAAAGTCATTTTTTGTGTTGGTTTACTAGGGAAGACAAGGTTTGCTGCCTTTCATTGATGAAATCTTGCTTAATTCAGCCAAAGGACTCTAAATAAAAGCTATACAGCACTCTTTCAATAGATTTCCCCGCCCATAATTTAATTATATAAGAAATCGCAATGTGAAATAAGCGCTGGCAGCCAAGTGTCCTTCAGCTGTAATGTCACACTTTTTACCGGCCCACTTTAATTACTAAAAAACTCTTATTTTTTTATTTTTTTTTTCGGCCAACGCCTGTCAAAATTTATTTTTAGATGCTCTTTCCGAAACTACCCAGGTACCAACGTGCCCTGGCCCTACGATGCATCTATAACTGGGGCAACTACGATGTCACCTACGGCGAATGCCGCCAAGTCCGCGAAGAGGGTGTCGCCAAGTGCGCCTCGCCCAAGGATGTCTGTCCCGTGAAGCCGATGAAAGCCTTCGAGATACCCTCCTTCAGGCGAGACAAGTACCCCATGTATCTGCAGGAGATCTACGAGCGAATGGATCCACCCGATCATGACTGCCACTTGAGGCTGATCCGCCATGACCTGCACAAGTACAAGCCCTCGGACAAGTTCCGCAGGTTCCAGCGCACCTGGCCCGAGTGCCCGCTAATCTGGCTAAGACCGAGACACACCTGCTGTCCCGATCCGGAGCAAATACCGCCGACGGAGCGTCGTGTCCGCCCGCCGCCACAGCCGGCGATGTCGACCATCGAGAAGCATAACTTTCAAATGGAGTTGTTTTGCAAGTCCTTCATGAGGGCGGCGGGCTGCAAGCAGGGTCGTCGTCCTCCCGACTGCCACCGGATTCGCGAAGTCAGCGACTGCACCAAGCCGCAAGCTCCAAGTCCCAGTTTCTCGGAGGTCTGCCGGGACCTGGTGCCCTCCTACTGTCCGGCCGAGTGCGCCTGCCTGACGCTGCCCACCAGATGCGACGGCTTGGCCAAGTACCATCGTCAGAAAATGGCGAAAAAGGCCTGCACGAATCCCCTCATCGGGTATAAGCCTAGATTGCGTTTTCCGTTCTGAGGGGATCGTCCATGTCGTGAGCCATTTTGCGCCTAGAAAACTTTGTCGAGTTGGTTTTTGGGACTAACACAGTATCCCCTGCCTACCCAGTCACTATCTTGCGATCAAATTTTACAGACCTTTCGTTTTTTTCTCCTTACAAAATTCTAAGGATGCAGTCGGCACTCCGCTTTATCTGCCGACGGGGCTGCAGAAGATACTCCTACAGAGTTACCATGTTTCCGGCGATGCCCTGCCCGCCCGAGAGGCCCATGGCTTACCCTTGTGCGGTGCCCAAGGATGTGCCGCCTCGGCAAGAGCAGGTGAATGTCTGTGAAGGTCGGATGAGGCCCTGTGCAACTTCAGAGCGGCCTAAGCCCCCGAAGGAGCCCAAGGAACCATTCCGCTCCATGTGGGACGTGTCGACCCCTCTCACCGATCAGCGGAACTGCAAGAACCTGCTGCCGCGCTTGGACTCCTTGTACTATCATCCCAAGTACGAGAACCGGCGCTTCCAGCGCACCTGGGTGGAGTGTCCGCCGGTGAGGCACCGCCTGAGGAAGGTGTGCTGCCTGGACGGCATTGCGCCGCCCGAGGTGCAATACCGTGTCAAGGAGCGGTGCCCGGATATCTGTGGCATGGACTACCAGCGGCTGCGGGAGCTCTGCTTCGAGGATGAGCTGCTTCAGGATCCCACCAAGAAGTGTAGGAAGTGCTATTGGCCCTGCTGCCCCCCGGCCCGCTGCAAGCCCAGCTGCAAGGTGCCCAGAGAGAAGACCATCTGCACGAGGCTGCGTGCCCCGTATCCTTCGTATTCGGAAAAGCACAGGGGAAACAAGCCTCTGCGAAGCTCCGAGTGTCGATGCCACGAAATCGTGCCCAAATGCGTGGCCATGAAGGTGGATATCCATAGGCATAACATCGACCTGGTGCCCACCTGTTGAAGCGAAGCAATGAATGCAAGACTCCTAGGACTTGCCGTCAATGATTTGCTTTCACAGGCGGGACTTTTGAGGGATTCCAGAAAATAGATGACATTTGAAATTGTTGTAAAGTGGGTTTAAATAAAAAAAATAAGTCCTGAGTAGTTGAATTTAGTTAATCTTGTAACTATAATGGTATGAGGAAATCATATTATTTAGATTTTTAAATTCACAAAAGCATCTGAAATGATCACAAAATTTAGTTAGAGAAAGCCTTGTGTTTAAAGTTACCCAAGGCAATCATTTTGGTGTGACACATTTTAAATTAAAGGCAATTCCAAATCGAACGTTCAGATCAATTCAGACATTCCAAGGCTAAACTTATTCGTAGTCCAAACCCATAGACGCAAATTCGAGAGCAGAAGAAGACAAGCGGAAGCCGCCGACAATCGAGGATGTCTACCTCCATCATGGCCACGATCTGCGCCGAGCGCCTCACCAAGATCCTGGTCCGCTACTCGCGCGCCCCCCAGCCCACCACACTGGTGCGTAACGAGTCCCAGTCGCCGTCCCAGTTCCAGTCCCACGTCAAGTGCCCCCTTCGGAGTGTGAATCCCCTGCCGCGGAGCGAGGCCACAGTGGCCTACCTGAAGCCCCTGGCCAGCGGCGGGCAGGTGCAGTCTATGGGTAAGCCCGCCGCCAAGTGGCAGCCGCTGGCCAGCTTCTCCAGCATTGGCCAGAAGATCCAGCAGTCGAAAAAGTTTGAGCAACCGATCCTGCGGCCCAAGACGGAGGCATCAAAGTCTAGCTTTACGAGAAACACCGAAAGCTTACCCATTAAATCGAGGGGATCTCTGGATTGGAAGCACCTGGGCTCATCACGCTACTCAGCACCGTTCGCCAGAATTTTCCAGGGCCAGAGCATGCCGTTGAAGTCCTTTGGCCAAGACTCCCTTGCCTTCCATGCCAATAGAGTGTACAGGGACTGCTGTTAGCCGGACACTCCTAGGCCAGTCCTCGATCCTGTTGCCAAGCCCAACCGCAATTCAGACACAGAACCAGACCAAGTGTAGTGTCGAGCTGCGACTGAGATTGGTAACAGGCCTAAGGGATGGCCACCAATCTGTTACAGAATAAACGTGTTACGTGTTAAGAAGATACGTTATTTTCCTAAGAAGGGTTTCCAGAGAGGAATCAAGAAATATATTCAAAACTCTGGTCTCCAGAGATCAAAGCCACCCAAAATGTCCAGTGACACCACATTTTCTCTCTAGTTTTACGTTTCAAATCACTCGCTTTTCGATCGGGAAGTCAAAATTAAATCCAGCCATGCTCATCCGTGTGGCCAAGAGGTTGAGGCGACTCTACAGTTTTCGCAGTCTGGGCACACGGGCTCGGACCTTTTACCACTCCGCATTGCTGTCGCAGAAGAAGGACAAGGAGGAGATTCGGTACATGAAGCCCTGCCCGGATGTGCCCGACTGTTTGGAATTGAACAAGGAGTCCTGCAGCCCCGCGGATGCAGTGCGTCCATGCCCTGGCAATTGCAACAAGCACAAGTGCTGCGTGAGCAGCAGCATCTCACAAAACCCGTGCAAGGAGTCCGTAAATAGCAAGGACTTCAAGAAGCAACCGCCTCCCTTCAACTCCATGTGGGAGACGTACGAGGGCAAGAAGTACGCCCCCCCAGTGGTCCAGTGGGACTATCCGAAGGACCTCTGCTGTCCGCAGTGCGATGCCTACCGCTTCGACGTCCTGTACTACACGCCGGGGAACAAGAACCGCAACTACCAGCGCACCTGGTGGGAGTGCACGCCGCGGATGGTGCCCAAGCGAGTCTGCTGTTGGTGCGACGCTGTACCGCCGCAGGTCCAACGCCGGGTCATACCGAAATGTCCAGAGTCCGCCTGCCAGAAGGGACACGAGAAGAAGCGCATGGAGTGCCTCAATAAAACTTTCAAGGGTTGCCCGCGGCTACAAATGCCCTGCTGCAGGACCGCTCGCATGCCCACGTCCTGCAAAATACTTCCCACTCCCTCCGATTGTGAGAAGGTCAAGTGCCCGTTTCCCAGCTACTCCGAATGCAACCACGATGAGCTGGTCCCTAGCCCCCCGAAAGAGTGCAAGTGCCTGGACCATAACCCCATTTGCGTCCAAATTCGAATGGCCAATCGTATGTCAAAGCACAACATCAGCATCTTTCCCTGTTGTCGCGGAGAGAAGGAAGGAAAGAAAGGGAAGGAGGAGTAGATGTCCTGCTGTGATCCCTGTTTGAATCTCTGCAGCAATTCCTGCAGCAGAGATTCCCACAGGGAAGCTCCTTTCACCAGAAATCATAAGAATATAACCTTTGCTATGTGGTTTCTGGTAAAAGTGGTTCCACCGATCACAGCAGGCTCTCAGTCATCGTAGCCCCAGGTGTCAGTGTGCTTCGAGGCTGATTCCTCACTCACCTATCTGGCTTACCTCAGAGCTGACTGTACACTCGGCAAAAAACACCTCTATCTCTAGGACCCGTTTCAAAATTCCAGTATGTCTCGTCTGTCGGTGGTCAGAAATCTAACACGCGGTGTATTCCGCTCAGGCCACGCATCCTTCCTGGGGCACAGGCATGTGCTGCGCCTTCTGTCTGACGACTCGTCCGATTCGTCCTCTCAGCCGGTTGTTAGCAACCTAAAGGTGGCTGAGATAGAGAAGCCTTTAGCCCAGACAAATCCCCGCTTTGTCTGGCCGGATGTTCAGGGAAGGACTGATGATGGATTCACCGCCACGTGGGATTTCAAGAACAATGAACTGGACGTAGAGCAGCTGGCAGGTCTTCCGGGTCCCGATGAGGCCGAGGATCCGTACTCATTGTCCGAGTTTGAAGAAGAGACCTGTGAAGACGAAGACGAGGAGCATCGGAAATTCCAGGAGGAATTGCAATTTGGTAGGATGATCGCACTGCGAGAACAACTGAACCGAGAGCTCTGCTCCTCCGAATCCTTTACCAAAGATGAACGATTCTCTCTGGATTCCGTGCGAGAGAATGTGGACTTTATGATGCAGGAGCTAAGTCAGATATCATTCATGTTGAAGTCCCTCTATCCCGTAGAGGAGAATGCCACCACATGCGAGGCTGTCGAATCAAAAATTCAGGAGGATTGTGTCTTGGGAACTGCTTACACAGAACCCCAGATTGCTTCCTGGGTGTACACGCATCCCAGTTTGAACTCGAACAAGGCGCATGCTGATGTCTCCAATGTGGTAGAGAAGGAAGAAGAAACAGTGGGTTCCCAGCAGGACTCGGTAAGTCCTGTAAAGGCTAGTGAAGATGTACCAGTAGCCAAGGAAGTGCAGCTGGAGGACACGGAAAGCCCTGTGATGACCAGTGAAGCTGATGCTTTACCCAAGGAAGAACAGCTGATTTCTGAGGCACTCGACGAAGTGATTGCTTCAGATGATTCTCAAAAAGTTACGCCCGCTAAGCCATCAGAGAGCACTCCAAGTCGTAATCCCAATAGAGATGGCAAACAGGTCACTCAGCCTCAGGAAACCATTCACACATACAAACCCTTCAGGATTATTGATGTGCCTACTCCTAAGCCCAATCAGAGCCTCGATAAAGTCCCTGTCCAGGATGAACCAGCCGTTGTGGAACGGACAGAGAACTCTCCCATGAAAGAGGGCTTCACCGTTTCTGCCCAGCTTTCGGAGTCCGAGTCACGTTTCCTGATGCAAATGGCTCTGAAGCAGGCCCTAAGCAACCTGGAGTCTGGTAGATCCCATTACAAAGCCACTGTGCTGATGGCCGAAGATGAGGAGAGCCAAGGTGTGGATTAGTTTTGGCCAATAAATTAAAATATACAAGGAATATTAAGACTTTTCTTTTTTTAAGAGGGAAATAAGGATAATCAAACTTTATCTTCTAGAACTTTTAGTCGCCAAAGAGAAAGTCTGATCCTTATTTCCCTATTTACTTTTTCTTATTCTCATTTTTCTTTTTTCTTTTATTCATTTTCTTTTGCTTTTTCTTCAGCCTCTCCTTCCTAGCCTTCATGGCCTTCAAAGCCTTCTTGGTCCGCCAAACCTCATTGGGGCACATATAGCTTGGCCCTTGGTCCTTGATCCACTGGCGACCGCGTTCCACTTCGCAGGGACTGATGGGGCGCCTGCACTCGCACTCGGGATTTCTCGCACTTTGCCTCGCCAGCGGTGGCTTTTTGCACTCTGACCAGCTGGGCATTGGGGCACAAAGTTTACGGCAACAGGCTGGAGTCTTGTCCTTGCGACATCTTGGCGGACTACGGCCAGGCATGCTGCGCGCCAGAGGAGCCAGGTGCGGACGGAGGCTGTAGTCCTTGTCATTTGAAGGATTGCTCATGCGCTCTCGCTTCTTGGTCAAGCGATGAGCAAGCTCAAGAGCCTCCATCTTGACGTAGGGAAAGATTTTCTTTTTGCGAATCATACACTTGGGGCACTCCAACCAGGTGCGCTGGAAGGGACCATCCTTGCAGGAAGGATGATAGAACAGTTCGTCGAACGAGGGCGGGGGCTTGGGTGGTAGCGGGTTTGAGCGTCGGCCTAGAAAGGGATATGGCGGAGGGAGATTCTTGGGCGGATCCCACATGGAGTGGAACCGGTCCGATTCCTCACAGAACTGTGGCGGTTGGCACTCCGTTCGCACCTTGCATGGCTTCTTGGCTACTGAGTTTGCTGGTGTCTTTTCAGGGGGCTTTTCAGGGGGCTTCCCAGGTGCCTTTCCAGGTGACTTTCCTTGCGACTTACTCGCACTGTTGGAGTTGCTCTGTCGCGAGATAAAGGACCTCGTAAGGATGGACCAAAACATTTGCCAAAAGTGGGAGACAACAAATTGGAATTCTTAAAATTTACAACAAAATTTTTATGGATTTTCTTCTGCGGAGAAAGTTAAAAAATGGTTCAAGCTAGGCCTGCTGTTGTAAAAGGAAAAAAAACAGTTGGAGGGTCCTGCCTGCAACTTTGCAACTTGTGTGCGGAAAATGGCAACCTCAACGGCAACGGCAGCGACAGGCAACACACAAAATTGCAAACAGCGGACTGCGCATGTTTAAATTTAATTGAACATTTAGCCAAATTAAAATGCATTTTATTACGCAGACCCAGGCCGCAGTTTTCTGGCCTGGAAATGCAAAACAACGCGCGCCCAATCAGCCAGGCCAGCTCAAGTAAAGTTTAAGCCAAGTTGGAGTTGGCCAGGCCCGGCCGATAAATAGAGAAAAAGGCAAAGGTACACAGGGGGAAAAATGTAAAAGATATTCTATAAAATTATATTTTTGGGAATATAAAATAAATATAAAATATTTCTGCCAGTAAAAGAAGAACCTTTTTACACATTTATATATTTTATTTGACTTGATTTATATAATTTTTATTCTTAGAATATCTTGAACCTTTTTTGAGTGCTTAGCCTGAGACAAAGCCAAACGCTGGAGACTTTGACTGGGCTTAGGCACGCAACGGTTATTCAGTTTTGTCGGTTTTGCGTTTCGGCTTTAAATTGTTGGCTGCCTCTTGGCTCTTATGCGAAATTTGGCACAGATTCGCCGGGCAGATTCGAAGCTATTCGATTCGATTCATTTCGATTCGATTCAACTCGACACAGAGCAGATCGTTTTGAGGCGGAACTGTGAGGACAGGCCGACTGGGAAACTGGTTGGAGGAGACAGGCCCGGCAACATGCGTTCTGCAATTGTTTAATAGCCTAATTAAAATGTGCGAGGGAACAGGTTGGCCGGTTGGCCGGCTGGCCAGCCGGGAAAGTCGGGCATATGCAAAGCGAAGGAGAGCGCGACTGTCATGTATCGCCGAGCGGACTTGAAGTGATGTGAAGTGATGTGATGTGATGTGATGTGATGTGACGGGACAGTGACTGCCATGCGGGTGGTTTGTCAGCTGCTAATGCCTTTCTCTCTCTCTTTACTTTACTTTACTTTTTTCCCCTTTACTTTACTTTTTTTGTGCTCCTTGTTCTGGCTTGCAATTACATTTGGCTGTTAATTGCATTATGCATATTTATGGAAGCGCTCCAGCTCCAGCTCCGTCTCCGGTTGAAGGTCCTCTGGCAATCGAGTTAGCAGGATGAGGAGGAGGAGGAGCTCCACTAGGAGGATGAGCAGACGGAACCGGCGACAATGCCGGCTCATTAGCATACATCAGCGCGTTAAGCTCGGAGCAGCGAGTGTCTGACTGAGTTACGAGCAGCTTTCCACTGTGTCTGCAGCAGCCATCGTGGCCATCATCATCATCGTCATCGTCATCCACTGAGTGGCTTAGTGGGTGTTGCCCTCTAATTTAAATTAAAATATGAAAAATACTCAACTGGTGAGGAGCGGGGGAAACGAGCGGGTAACAAAAACATCAAGCTGGAAAAACTGAAAAACGTGCAGGAAAATCAAATCTAAAATAGCTGCTGGACATGGCATAATCAAATTGTGTACACTGGCCAACCCAAAGGAGTGGGCAAAATGTGATTTTTCTCTGAGATTATGACTGGCATGTGAGCTGTGCTCACTAATTATGTACTTTTTTGTGATTTAAGTCTTTTATTTTTAAGGATTTAATAGAAATTAAGGGATAAACTTAAGGGAGAAGAGATATAAAATTAAAAGAAGGCTTTCAGAAGAAAGTTTTTGAAATTACATTTAATTATATAAAGATTAGATAACTATTCGTATTTTTATTAAACATTAACTTATCAACATGTCATAGGAAGCACTGAAAAAATGATTAAAGTAAGACTTTTCTAAGATAATTAAAAAAAAGCTACAATTAGCTTGATAATGTTAAAGAAAAGCTTTTAAAACTTAAAGACTTTCCGTATATTTAATTTGAATTTAAATATATTTCAAATATAAATATTTATCCTATAATAAAAATGTATATATAAATATTTCAGAAAGGAGTTTTTGAAATTTGTTTAAATTAAATTAAGTTATTATTTTTATTAAGCTTAAACTTATTATAAGAAGCCTTGAAAAAATGATTAAAATAGAATTTCTCCGAGATAATTTTAGAATAGCTGCAATAAGCTTAATAATGTTGAAGAAAAGCTTCTACAAGTTAAAGATTTTTCCTCTATTTAAATATCTTAATAATATTTTTAACTATAAATATTTATACCATAATAAAAATGTAATTATGAATATTTATCCTTTAATTTAAAATCCTGTTTTTTAATACAACAAGCCAGAACAGCTGCTTATTACCCTACTTTCCACCTATATCTATCAGCTTTTCCTTGCCCTAAGCTCAGTTTCTCTTTCTCTCGCCGACACCCGAAAGTATTTTCTCTGGAATGTACCCAAAAGTTTG
>VNJS01012955.1:0-11816 GCA_008042575.1 Drosophila watanabei | reverse complement strand
GGAACTCGATGAAGAAACCCGCTGTATCAGCCATGACCGTGGTCAACGTCACAACGCATCAGAACCGGCTGAGCTTACCACTTCTCCATGCTCTAAGCTTGACGAACCTCCAACACATCGGAACCCTCCGAGATAGGCTCACCATGGGTTCCCTCGTCAACTACACCTTCGCTCTACTCGCTGCCTCCCTACTGTGCTCCACTGTTTGGCTTGGATACCATCATCTGAAGACCAATAGCCACGCAACCTCCGAAACCAGCGGCGACATAGAAGTAGCAGGTCACCGGGACGGCGACCACTTTAAGGAGGGAAAAGTTAAGACACCCAGTTCCCAAAAAGGGAATTCGCTAAGTTGCAGGCCACATCCGGTGGCCAACACACGCAATTGCGAAAGTGGTGACCAAGCATCCCGAGGGCAATTGCCCGGAGTCCGTCGCCAAGTGGATAGTTGCTGACCCGGCACCTTACCAACAGTGCCGGGAACACTCGAGCAGCTCATGATCAACACGCGCCGGATACCAAGTGCTGACCAAGCATCTTGGCGGCAGCGCTGCAGCGGGCCGGAGACTACGAGCCGCGGCCGGATCAGACCTTTAGTTTAGTTTAGAAATATGCTCCACAGCCGTAGCTGTGTCTCACAATAACCATTGTAACGTATTTTATCCTTACCCTAACGGGTTTAGGATCAATAAAACATAATTAAAAATAACTCTCTTATCCTTTCATTCACTATTGCCTTAACAGGCAATCGGTTAAAATAAAGGTAATAAAGAGTAACTTATTAACTTATACATGAAGAGCAGAGCTCTAACCAGTTAAAACGTTTTGAGAAAACTCCATCAGGTCTTTACATAGACACTGATGGAAACTTTAATATTCAACGTAGGCGTATAAAAAATGGAGGCTTTCCAAAAGAGAATGGCGATATAGTTATTAAGGAGTATGTCGACAAAGCAATTCACGGTTTGAGAGTTTCTCTTTCAACTTTAAATGTAAAATATAATGAAGAAATTGGAACAAATTTTGATGGACTTGAAACAATCGATTTTTATACAGAGGGCAACTTCAATATACAGCGTATGAAAAATGGTGGAAATAAGAAGGAACCTGAAGATATAGCCATAAAAGATTACGTTGACCAGTCTAAAAAGACGCTAAAGGACTCAATTATTTTACATCAAAAAGAATTGTAACTCTACCTGACATAAGAGCAGAAGTTATTGAAGACCGATTGGACCTCGTCTTTCCCAGCAAGGAGGTGGAGTCTTAGTTGCCGTTGACTCTTCCCTTATCTCTGAGCTGGTGGTTCTCGACGATTTGACCGACTGTGAGTTCATTTGTGTGATACTATCGTTTCCACGTAGTTTTATATATATTACATGCTCTTATGTCCCTCCATCTGCTGAAGAGCATATCTATTCTATTCTATCAATTCAGGCCGTTTCCAATAGACTTTCAGATAGAGACCAACTAGTGACTTTAGGTGACTTTAATATTCGTGGAGCGCGTTGGTCATCAGATGGTGTGTCAAATGTCCTTCAGACCGCGGCACAGCATGACCTCATAGATGGCTTGCTTGACTTATCTTTGTCTCAAATTAACCATGTCTTTAATTCTTTAAACCGCCTACTAGATCTCTGCTTTGTCTCTGATCCTGCAGGTGTAAACTTAAATAGAGTCTCTCCACTGACGCTGCCTGAAGATCCTTACCATCATACTTTCGATGTGACTATCGAAACGGGCACTGTTGAAGTCTGATCGATTAGTCGATAAGGTTCGCTGTTTTTGTAAAGCTGACTTTCACAAGCTTAACACGTTAATAGCGGAATTTAATTGGTCAAATTTGTACATGTGCACTGACATGGCAGCTGCCGTGGACATTTTTTACAGTGCCATCAACTCCTTCTTTTTATTTTGTGTTCCGATGACCTATCCGTAGGTTTCTAGTAAACCACCTTGGTTTAGCAAAGAGCTGACACGCCTAAAAAACGTTAAGTCTAGGCTTTATAATAAATATAAACTGTCTGTCTCTTCTACGGCTTTATCTCAACGCTCAGTGTTATAAAAATTATCTCACTCGTTGTAGGGCTCAGTTTGCGCAGAACCCGAAACAGTTTTATAATTTTGTAAACACTAAGCGTAAACCAAATTTATATCCTTCCTCGCTTTCATTTAATAACTCTACAGCAAACTCGAGTCAGGCCATTGCCGATCTATTTGCTGAGTTTTTTAAAACTACTTAATTTCCCTCAACCAATATAAACCAGACTTACCCTTACTCTATGTCCTGTTCAAACCTAATCTTCAGTCCTATCTTAAACGAAAGCTCCCTAAGTCTGGATCTTCAGCGCGTTAAGCCAGTATATTCACCGGGTCCCGATGGAATACCGGGCTGCGTGCTCAGGTATTGCGCGGATGCTCTGCGCAACCCCCTTCTAAAATTGTTTACCTTATCTTTAGAAACCTCCGAATTTCCCCTTATTTGGAAGGAATCCTTTATTATTCCTCTCCACAAAAAAGGTAGCAAAACGGATGCCTCTAACTATAGGGGCATCTCAAAGTTATCGGCTATTCCGAAACTCTTCGAGAATGTAATAACTCCTCACTTGCAGCACTTGTGCAGATCCGTCATTTCCCCATGTCAGCATGGATTTATGAGGCGTAGATCAACTACTACAAATCTGCTGGAACTTACCTCATTTGTTATTAGAGGTTTTCAACGCAACCTTCAAACCGATGTGATTTACACGGACTTCAGTAAAGCCTTTGACTCGGTTAATCATTCTCTTCTCGTAAGAAAACTCGACCTAATTGGGTTTCCGGTCGATCTGCTTAAATGGATTTTGAGTTATTTGTCTCACAGAACTCAAAAGGTTCTGTTTAAAAATGCTCTCTCCAAATTCCTCAGTGTCACATCTGGCGTCCCACAAGGTAGCCATCTTGGCCCACTGCTATTTACATTGTTCATCAATGACCTTCCGCTAGTTTTAACCAACTCTCGTGTGCTTATGTACGCTGACGATGTTAACCTATGCCTGCAGTATAAGGACAGCTCTGGCTAGTTGGACTTACAATCGGATCTAAAAAATTTTCAGGCATGGTTCCGTGCTATTTTATTATACCTGAACAGCTCCAAGTGCAAATTGATGACATTTTCACGTGTCACTCCCCAGTATGCCACTTATATGCTTAATGATTGAGTCCGTCCAAAAAAATTTGTTTCTGTTCGCCCAAGTGGCTTATCCTGGGATGACGACCTAAGATTACCGTCTTACTCTAGTAGACTTATATTAATTAACCTTCCTTCGCTAGCTAACCGTAGAACGATGCTTGTCGTCATCTTTCTACATAAGCTAATACGTGGAGACGTGGAGAGCTCTTATCTGCTAGGTCAGCTCAATTTCCACGTACTGCGACTAACATCTAGATCCCATATCCCCTTAGTTATTGGTCACTGTAGGAGGGAGTTTGAGCTGCATGAACCCTTTAGGGTTTTATGCGCAGATTACAACCGCCTCTTTGATTTTATTGGTGGAAGTGATAGTCTTCCTAAGCTCGTATGTAGTATGTAGTATCTAAGTAGCATATAGTTTTCCTCGTACTTTCCTTTATTTTCTTTCTCACGCGTCTATCTAGAACGCCTTTCGTGCCGTACGTTACACGGCTGCGCCCCTCGGTCGGTTGGGCGGGAGGTGGGAACCGTTGGGACTCGCGCGTAAATATAAAAAAAAAAGCATTAAAAAAACGAAATAAAATTAATCATTATTCTACATTTAGTACCCTAAAGGCTTCAATTGTTGAACGATTTAATAGAACATTAAAAGAACTCTTGTGGATAGAATTCAGTTTTAATGGTACATACAAATGGATTGATATGTATAAACGACTTATTTCCGTTTATAACAACACAAGGCACAGAAAAATAAAAATGGCTCCCATTAATGTTAACAGTAATAATGAGGATCATATTTTGAAAACTGCATACAATAACATTAAAATATTCACAGGCAAATTAAAAGTTGGGCAAAACGTTAGAATTAGTAAGTATAAGGGATTGTTTGAAAAGTCATATGAGCCAAATTGGAGTACAGAAATCTTTAAAATTATCAAAGTACAAAATACTTATCCTACAACTTAAATATTGCAAGATTTATATTGATGTCCGATTAAAGGGGGGGGGGTTTATAAAGAAGAATTAAAAAAGACGCGTTTCCAGATGAATACCTAGTTGAAAAAGTGTTGAAAAGAAAGGGAAATAGAGCTCTTGTCCGCTGGCTCAATATTCCGCAAACTGAGGACAGTTGGATCGATAAATCTGAAATTTTGTAATAATTGAAACACATGCAGAAATAGTTTTAATTTTTTCTTTATTTTCATGTTTTTTTTTTTTAATTTTCGACTTCAGTATTATATACAAAGGTTTTATTTTTAATTATAATACTTAGATATAAACATTTGTAAATAAACTATTATAATAGAAACTTAAATGAATTGTTTTATTTACATATTTATATATTTACATTTATTTATTTATTTATTTATTTATTTTTATTTATTTATTTTTTTTTTATATTTTTCAACCTTCCTTTAATTTCTTAGCATACTAATCAGAACCAAGGAAATATATTATGTTATCTAATTTATTGTTAATCACACTTTCATTTTCCTCGAACTTTCCTTTAAGACTAGCTCTTTCATCATCAGTACTTTGAGAGCTCTCAATTTGGCTGAGCCAAAGCCTTGATTGAGCTTACAAAGTTGACATTTCCCCTGAAATTTCATCATCTATTGTTTTACAATGTCCTATTGCTAGAGTTGAAACACCATCAGCACAAATAATTCGCTTATCATCATAATTATCTAATGTAATTTTTGCTACTCTTACTGTATGTATTTCATGTCCCCTAGATACAAACATATACATACTATCACTTTCTTGCTGACCAGTAAATAAACATAAATTTATATGCGTCAAATGTTATTTTTTCAAGGCAGCTGCGTTTTATTCCCTTATTATTTTTTACAATTTTCTGAGGATGATCACCAACGCTTTCAGCTGTATATGCATACATTTTTGAGCGCAACCCTACAAATTCTGTCAAACTCCTTCCATTGTTTGTATTGAGTAAATAAATGAATCAGTTTCCATATAGTTCAATTTCAATGCATCATTAAATTTGGGTTTCATATATGAATAGTGAAAATCATACATTTTCCACTTTGATAATTCTAAAACTACGAAACCTAAGTGGAGCGGTTTATCACAAACGATATGTAATTTCTTTAATTTAATTGCATATAGTTTGTCAGTAAATTTAGTTGCGCTATGGAAATTTGAACGACCTATTAAGTCCCTAGCACATAACCTTTGACGTCCGCCTTGTGGACCAATGGTTGGGGCTTCCCACTCAGTCACTAATCGCACATCGACACGCTTTTCGTTCGATTCAAGACATTTTCCATAAATTGAATTATTAAGGAGCTTGAAAAAATCTTTTTCAAAAGTATTTTTAGCCCTGGTTCTGTGCNTTTCCCCTGAAATTTCATCATCTATTGTTTTACAATGTCCTATTGCTAGAGTTGAAACACCATCAGCACAAATAATTCGCTTATCATCATAATTATCTAATGTAATTTTTGCTACTCTTACTGTATGTATTTCATGTCCCCTAGATACAAACATATACATACTATCACTTTCTTGGAGGGGAGTTTGTTGGCTGGACAGAATGGGAAATCATTATGTAAATCGTGGAGTGAGTATGGATATTCCAAGTCAACCTCCAGAATGTAACCAATCTCACTATCCTCAATAATGTCATCAACATTAAATGATTTCGCCTCTTCTTCATTCATCCATTTAAACTTCCCATAGGGTAGGGATTCGGACATGGCCCAACCATACAGATTATTTGCATCGACATACATTAAGAACTCTGACTTCTTGTGCTTGTCAAAATTCTTAAGTATTTATGGTTTGCCTTGCTATACCTATGACCACATTGTACTAATCCCCCTCGAATTCCACACTGAATATGTCTCATCATGTTAATATCAGTGAGCAATTCGAGAGAAATTTTCGTAGTTTTAAGCATTGCATCCCAAGACAAACCTGGAATTGTGAAAAAATGTGCAGGGTCGAGCTCATGGATTTGTAAACAAACTGCCCTAAAGTTTTGAAAAATATCGGACAACAATAAAACATCAGGTTCTAAATATAGTTTCACACTTGAAATGAGTCCGTAAGTTACATGCATGCGAATTAAACACGCCGGTCTTCGTCATCACATAAAATTTAAATCGTGAAAAATTTTAGAAGTGTATCGTATTTTTTTTATGATTTTGTTTGTTTAAACAATTTTTTCGATACACTTCTAAACTTTTTCACGACTTAAATTTTAAGTGATGACGAAGACCAGCGTGTTTATTTCGTTTGGAGCACAAACTAAAAGTGAAACCGGAGGCTCAAGGACTCTGTGTTTAGGACCTGTAGACTCATTCACCTGAGTTTCCAACATTTTGACCGCTTTTTGGTTTCAAGCTGACCGGATAGGGAATAGACCGTTTTATCTTGGGTGGTGCCTATTTTGGGTGATCCTTTTTTACTCATCCCTTATGTAAGAGTAGGGTCGAGCCGTCATTAAAATTCTCCACATGAAGTCACTCATGTAGTCCCATACCAAAGCAGGGTTAAAAAAATTGATGGTTTTCACCACACCACCCTCACCCCTTATGTGAAATTAGTCTCTTCTAATCTGAACACACGAGATTTCATTCATCTCGTTTGCAGGCTGTAAATGTTAACGGAGAATGGAAGTGGAAAGACCACATGCCTTTTTTTCCATTCATCCCTATTGAGTGTCCTTTGGTTGAAAACACGTAACTCGATATCAAGTTAGCAGGGCAACTCCTGAAATCCTTGACTTTTCCAAAAATTTTTTTGCTCCGAATTTGCCGTTAATTATCCGTTAATTATTCGTGAAAGAATTAAATTTGTGGCTCGAGTTTTTATTATTATACCCTTGCAGGGTATTATAATTTCAGTCAGAAGTTTGCAACGCAGTGAAGAAGTCATCTCCGACCCTATAAAGTATATATATTCTTGATCAACAGCCGAGTCGATCTAGCCATGTCCGTCTGTCCGTCTGTCCGTCTGTCTGTCTGTCTGTCTGTCCGTTTCTACGCAAACTAGTCCCTCAGTTTTAAAGCTATCTGAATGAAACTTTGTAGATAGTCTTCTATATACTCTCACTCGTACATAAGTCGGAACGAGCCGGATCGGTCAACTATATCATATAGCTGCCATACAACCGATCCGTAAATTTGTTGAAAAAAAATTATAACTTGACTGTTTTTAACATATCTTGATCAACTCTCGGTTATAAGCTATATATAATATTCCAGATTTTTGGATTTAATTTTATAAATAAATAATCGGGCTACTATATCATATAGCTGCCATAGGAACGGTCGTGAAATTTTCAGAAAAAAAATTATAGCTTTGTCAGTTTTCAACATAATTTCTTCTACTTTAATATACTAGTATTTCATATTTTTTCAGAGTTTTGTTGTAAATTTCATAAGAATCGGACGACTATATTATATAGCTGCCATACAAACGATCGGTAAACGTGGAACAAAATTGAATTTTACTTTACATGTAAAAATGAGAAAACACGTAAAAAATGTAAAACTGTTAAAATATTATGTATATGAAAGTAGTTCATATTATATTATGTATATTGGGATAGATTATATCTTGTACAATTGGAATCACCTGAACTCCTTGACTTTTCTAAAATATTTTTTAGCCAGAATTTGGCGTTTAGTATCCCTGAATTATTCGTGAAGAAATAAAATTGTTTGCTCATTTTTTTATATATTTTTTATTTTTTAAAAACGTAAAGTTGCCCTGCTAACTTGAAATCAAATTAGCAGGACATCATAAAAAAGGATAAAAAATTGAACGGCAAATTTTTTTCTTTCACCAATAATTAACGGATAATTAACGGCCAATTATGGCATAATCAAAATTTTGATTTTCCAAGGTTGCCCTGCTAACTTGATGGTCATCTTGAATGCATTGTGGGATTGCAGGTGAACACATGATTGTTCGCCCGCGTGTCCGAATGCAGGTGTACACAGGCTTGATCGCTCACGTTTATCCTTTTCCTTTCTTCTTTAATGAATTCGCGTGCTCAGGTGCATGGGATTTAATTGTGGGAAAAATGATCGGACGCTGTTCGATCGCGTAGCGTTATCGCTCCATCGCATTCGTTCTCGTACCCGTATTCGTTCAGAATGCAGCAGTGTCCGGTGTGGAGTCTTTCCAGCTTTGACTACCCTTTACTTGTACCGCACTTTGAGCTGTAGTGTTTCTGATTAAATTCTTTATCGGTATTATATTAATAACGGCATTTAGCGGGACATGATCTTACTGCTTCTGCTTCGGCTTCTGCGCATGCCAATCTCTGTATCCTAGTGAGTTTCTGGTTGTTGTATGCCCTAGTTAGTGCAGGTCACCATACTAGTGCTCCGTATGTGAGTATGGGTCTTACAACCGCTGTGTAAAGCCATATTATTATCCTGGGGTGAATGCCCCAGTTCTTTCCGAACATCTTTCTACAGGAATAGAATGCTATGCTTGCTTTCTTTACTCCTTCGTTGACGTTCTGTTTCCATGAAAGTTTCGCATCCAGTATCACTCCCAGATACTTTGCCTGCTTTGATATCTTTAATTCTATGCCATCTATCTTTGGTTTTGTGAAGCTGGGGACTTTTGTTCTCCTTGTGAAGAGCATTAATTTTTTTTGGATTTATGCCCAATCCACAGGCTTTTGCCCATGCATTGAGTTTAGTGAGTGCCCTTGTCATTAGTTCGCTGATTACGTCGGGAAATGGTCCTAAAGCGAGTAGGACTGCATCGTCTGCGTATGCTACCACTTTTACTCCTTCGCTATTAAGTGTTCTTAGTATGTCATCAATGTTTATCAGCCAGAGCAGTGGGGACAGGACTCCCCCCTGAGGTGTGCCCCTCTTCACAAATCTTGGGTGATGAGTGCCACTCAGTTCGGCTGTTATCCTTCTGCTCGTCAGCATGGCGCCGATCCACGCTCTGATGCCTCCTTCTACTCCTATATCGTTGAGGCAGCTCAGAATGGAATCCTCGTTTACGCTCCTTCTATGTCCAGGAAAGTGGCCATTGCATAGTTTTTGAAAAGTAGAGCCTTTTCTATGTATCGCACCACCTCATGTAGTGCTGTTTCAGTGGATCGGCCTTTTCTGTACGCGTGTTGCGCATTGGAAAGGTTTTTCTTTGTTCTTGCTCTGATGTGGATATCAAGTATCCGCTCCAGCGTTTTCATTAGAAATGAGGTAAGGCTTATCGGCCTATAATCCCTGGCTTGGATGTGACCCCTTCTTCCTGGTTTTGGTATGAAGACTACCCTCGCTTCCTTCCATGGAAGTGGTATGTGTGCTGTTTTGATGCATGCTTGGAAGATTGCTTGCAGCCATTTTTCCGTGCATGCTTTTGTCGTTTGCAGCATTACTGGTATTACTCCGTCTGGACCTGGGCTTTCGTATTTGTCGAAGGAATCTATCGCCCAATAAATTCTTTCCATGGTGATGATCTCTTCTACTTGTAACTGCTGGTCTGCCATCTGGCTTTCCACTATTCTTGGTTCTTCTTTTTGGTTTTCTGGGATGTACGTATCCAGCAGGATTTCCAGTGACTCTTCAGCCGACATACTTCCTGCCCCGTCGGGCTTTTTTGTAAGTGTGGGGCTTGTATGCCCTCTCGCTAGAATTTTGCTCAGCCTAGCCGTGTTTTTGATTCCTTTTAGCGATTTGCAGTAGCTACTCTAAAATTCTTTTTCAGTCAGTCTTTGGTTCCGTAACTTGTATTGAAGGCTTTTCGAACTTTCTTTCTGAGCTCGCCTAGCTCTTTGTTGCACCATGGTGGGTATGCCTTCTTAGAGTATGTTAGTCTGCATGACTCTTTATAAGCTTTGTTCAGAATATTTGTGAAGTGCTCGACTTCCTTATCTATTCCTTCCGGGGTAGATCTATTTTTGACCTTTGACTGTACAATCTTTCCGTATTTGTCCCAGTCGGTGTTACGAGGTTTTCGGCTTGGCGTCGTTTCGCATATCGGCATCACTATTTAGAAGAATATGTACCTGTAGTCTAAAAAAGAGTATTCTGTAGAGACTCTTCATTTCTTACCTTATAATCTCTATGCTGCATTTGAGGGTTATTTGTAGGACTTCTGAAATCCTGCCGTACTTGGAAAGATGATGGTGGGCGTGTTTCCTTTTTTACAAATAGTGACGTCACAACATATAATTCTATCGAAGAGAGACTCACCCCTTTCGTTTGTCTCCTTACTTCCCCATAGTGTGTGCCTTGCGTTGGCGTCGCACCCGAGGATGAGCGTCGTCTTAGTCTCCTCGGCCCACTGCATCACCCTAATGAAAGCTTCGGGTGGTGCTGGTTCGTCGTGGGCCATATATCCAGAGGCTATTGGTATGGCTCTCCCATCCGTCGCCTTGAATCGTGTCACTGCTAGATCTAAGTTGCTGAGATTGGGGTAGAGAAGGGCATTAAGGTTGTTTTTAATGATTGTACCCTCCTGCGGCCTACCTGTCGAGTTTGTGTATAATATTGTATATCCTTTTATGGCCATGCCAGAGATTTGCCAGTCCCTTGTCCATGGCTCTTGTATGAGGCCGATGTCGATGTCCTTCTCCCGGACCCCCAGATTAGCTGAAGCGTCGGAGCTGCGCCTCAGGTTTATCTGAACGACAGTCGGCATTAGATCGGGGTGATCTTGGGGGTGCTATCGTCGATTGCCAAGTCGTCCAACAGCTTGTTGGCGTCCTCGACTTCGTCTTCTAGAATATCGTCCGGTTCTTTACCTTGGCTTTCCTAATGCCGTACCGGACATTATTGTCTACTGCCTTAAGCTGTTCTAGGCAGAGCTGGTTTATCAAAAACAGGTAAGGCTGGCTGGACTTCATTTCCCGTTCCGCTTTGAGGATGGCCCAGTCCTCCATATATCCCTTGTTCATCGCTCGCAGATTCTTGAGCACCCTTTCATGGGTAACCAAATGCGAGCTCTGGGTCTCCTTGGGATGTCCTTGGCGGGGACCAGCTTTATGCTTATCCCCTTCCATGCGTTGCCTTGTCTGGCAACGCAGTCCGCCAGGAAGTCCCGCGAAAACTAATCGTCGCACCTGATTACCCGGTGCCCTCCAACCGTTTCCGAGGAGTCAAAGGAGGGTGACTGACCCGTTGGCTCGGACAGTATCTTGTCAGATACCATCTCCGCCAATTGGGTTTCGACCTCCTCCCATTTCTCCATCAGAAGGCGCCCATCGTCGTTGAGCTCATCAACAAGTGCCACTGCGAGGCTGTCTCGGCCCACCTCGCTGAAATTTTTCGCCGGCTTGACAAAAGTAGTCGGTCTTGGTGCGCCCTTTGCGTTCTTGGCTCTATTCGGTGCAGTCTCGCTCACCTCTTGTGGGCGGTTGCGCTTCGCTTGGGGAGGCGCTTCTGGTTGCTCCTTCTCATAGCGCTCGTATTCCTCGATCACTTCAAGGAACCTGGCTTTGTCTGCTATGTTGCGCGGGTCGGCTCTCATTTCATTCCTCGCGATTTTGGCGAGGATGAAATGGGCCTTGCTTGTCTGCGCCTTTCGTTGCTGGTTTTGTATTCCCGTGTTCGGCCGTCGCTTTGGCTTAGCTTGCCGCAGCTTTACTTGACATTGGTTGTGTCACTTGAGGTGTACTGGCCTTTGCACTTCCCTCTGAATT
>VNJS01012951.1:0-14361 GCA_008042575.1 Drosophila watanabei | reverse complement strand
GGATTGAGGTGCTGCAGGTGCGTGCAGGTGCATTTTAAATGCCGCCGCGGAAAAGTGCGTTCGAATAGTAAAAGTCCGGCGCATATTGGCACGCAGGCGCAGCGGCATTCGGCACTCGGCACTCGATACTCACTTTGTCGAGTTTCCCCATTTATTCGCTTGTAATTGATCGTTTGCACGTCGGCGGGTGGGTTGCTTCCGCCGATCGAAACGAAATGAAACGCAACGCGAGGCAAGGCGACGCACCTCCGAAACCTAAAAAACCACAAACATGCTGCATTGAAGTGACATAAATTTCCAAACACAATCGCCAGTTAAACAATCGACAATCGACAACATCCCGTCACGTCATTTTCACCTCTCCTCACGTTCGGACAGGTACATCGGCGGGCCCATTGTTTTCCCTGTAATTGACACTCATAACAAAATTTGATAGTTGACTCATGCAGCTACTGTTCAAGTCGATGTCGATGATATATCGCAGTTGTTGTCTATCTTGGCCATACCATATTCGCCATAAATCAATTTTGAGTTATTTCGCCGTGACGTGCCGGCGGTTTGGCGAATCCGAGTCCGAAGTCGAATTCGTATTCGAATACGATATTCAAAATTCAGCGGGAATACGCGCGCGAGAACCCCACCTTTAAGGCTGGGGAAACTGACTTGAGCCCTCGGGGGCGTTGTTGTCGTCACCAATCATTTACAGCGCTGATAGGAAAATTAAAAAAATGTATTCAGCTGTCAGGTGATCAAAGGCAGAGTGCCTGTCTGCGCAGGTGTTTCGCACTCGGCGACACTTTGCATTCAAACTTAAATTAATTAATGCATCGCACAGAGCAGAGCAGCAGCAATCCCTCTGTATATTGATGCCTATATGCATGGATGTGTGTATATATATGTTGTGGCTATAGCTATAGCTATAGCTGCTTTAGCATCCAGTTGACATCGTTGTCATCCTCTCTGTTCGGATCGGGCAGCTGTCTGAGAACTACAAATGAGACAGCTACACATGTATGCGATGGCACTGTATCTGTTTCTGTTTCTCTTGCTCCCCCGTGTTGCTGTTTTGCATTTTGTACACTGGGAAAAATAGCTTAAAGGTTATGTCAAATCTTAAAAAAATCAAGTCAAAGAATAATTATTTTGCTTTAAAAAAAATTTATTTCCTATAAAGAGAATCTAAAACTTTTTAAATCAAAATCCCACAAAATTCAGACACAAAAACTCAGTTGAGAAATATAATTAAAAACTTTCAAGAAAAAAAGAGGAAAACATTTTTAAATCTTTACAAAAATAACTGTCAAAAAATCACTTTAGAACTATTAGGCTTATGAAGATGTATACTTTCCTAATTTAAATCTTAAATGTAATAGAAACTTTATATCACAAACTCTGGTTGCAATTGCATTTCCTAATTAGGCCTAGTTAATTTCTTTTTTAAGTTTAAAAAGTTCTTGTGGCATTTATCCCAAGTGTATTTAAGTATTCCCGGACATATATGCACTTACCGCGATGTATATACACCCAATATACTAAAAACGTTCATGTTAACTGCCCACAAAAAGCGATAAAGGACAGTTGTTGTCCACGGCGGCATGCGGCAACATTCGACCATCGACCATCGACCATCGATTCCCATTGTGGAGGGAGTGCACCGGGGACCGGGGACAGTGGGATGGGGAGCAATGTGTCAGACCGCAAACTGCACGGGCATAAATGTTCTTCGGGCCCATGCAAATGCGTTTATGATGAACAAATTTAACGCACAAACAAAGCCCAGCCCAGTGCAGTTCGGCTCAGCCCGCCCAGCGTCCCTTTTGGCCAGTTTAACAAATTGCAACAATTGTTTGGGCCCCGGCCTGGCGCATATTTAAGCAGGAACTCCAAACGACCTGGCAACAGCTGGGCCTGCATTCCACTCGGGCCTTAATCACCTGCTGGCAATTCGAGGAATGGTCGGTCGATGGTCGGTTGGCCGGTCCGACGGTCGTCCTTATCGCAAACTCTGACTTTAACCCCGTCTAACTGGGAATTCCTTTTCTTGTTATTTGCAGCTATGGCATGGATTTGAACGGAGCCCGGCGGAAGAACGCCACCCGCGAGACCACGTCCACGCTGAAGGCCTGGCTTAACGAGCACAAGAAGAACCCGTATCCGACCAAGGGCGAGAAGATAATGCTGGCCATTATCACCAAGATGACCCTGACGCAGGTGTCCACGTGGTTCGCCAACGCGAGAAGAAGACTGAAAAAGGAGAACAAAATGACCTGGGAGCCCAGGAACCGTGTCGATGACGATGATGCCAATATCGACGACGATGATGATAAGAACACGGAGGATAATGATCTGTTAGGTAAGAGGAGTACATTTTTTTTCACTATAAAGCCTAGTTTAAGGTGCTTTCTAAATAAAATATATTTTTTTAAAAGTAAAATTTAAGTAAAGAAAAGTTTAAACTTAACTTAAAAGATTAACATAAGAAACTAATTGTTTTTAAACACGTTTTTATAAATATTCTTAAAAGATCTATTAAATTTTACTACTACTAAGCTAAGAAGAACATTTTATCCTCTATTATCATTTATACTAACTTCATCCCTTTATTTTTCTGGTCCCTTTACAGATGCCAAGGACTCTGGTGTGGGCTCCACGGACGACAAGGACCGCAGCGGCCGCCTTGGCGACATGCTGGCGGACAGACCCGGCGAGAGCAACAACAGCGAGTGGTCCGAGTCCCGCCCGGGTTCGCCCAACGGCTCCCCCGATCTGTACGACCGACCTGGTAGCATGCCACCCGGCGCCCATCCGCTCTTCCATCCCGCCGCCCTGCACCATCACTTCCGGCCACCGGCGGGCTCGCCCCCGGACATCGCCGCGTACCATCACCACCAGCAGCAGCTGCTGCAGCAGCACCAGCAGGCGCAGCAAAACTCGCTGCAGACGGCAGTCGGCGGGACGGCCAAGCCAAGGATTTGGTCGCTGGCCGACATGGCCTCCAAGGACAGCAAGGAGTCGAACTCGGGAGCCAAGGATAACCTCGCGGCGGAATTGCCGCCCACGCATCCCGGCTTCTATGGACATCCCGGTCAGCAGCCGTCGCCGGGCAAGATTCTGTCGCCACTGGCGGCCCGGATACCCAACTACTCGCCGTACGTCCGCCCGGATCTGTATCGGGGATTCTATGGACCGGCGGCCGCGCACCTGAGCGCTCCGACGCAGGAGTTCCTGGAGCATCAGCGCAGCTTCGGGGCCAGTCTGGCGGCGCACAACGGACCGCTGGGCATGAATCCGCTGCTGTGGAAGGCGGCGGTATCGGGAGCCGCCAACGGACCGCACTTTGCACCGCTGAGTCTGACCACCTCGGGCGGCGGTGGGACGAGTGGGGCCCCGCATCAGGTGGCGCCGCCGCCAGTGGCCTCGCCCTCCGCCTCCAGTTCGTCCTCGTCCATGGGCTGCGACGTGGTGCATATACCGACGAGCAGCGGGCAGTCGGCGGCGCAGCACATGATGGGACCAATATCCAGCAACTCCACCGCCTCGTCCTCGTCCTCGCACTCCGGCAAGATATCGCCCGGCGTCAATGTGACCTCGCTGAGTGCAAAGCCATGACACCCATCGGCATCTCCGGATCCTGAGACGACGGCGCCATCGGTTGCCTCGCCCATCTCCGCCTTCCGCTCGCTGATCGCCTTCCGGGAGCAGCAGAAGCTGACGCTCCTGCGGCCGTAATCCGATTCCAGATCCAGTTTCGATTCCGATTCCTAATCCGACTTCGATGCCCGGGCTTGAAAGGTATAATTACACTTTCGGACAATAATTTACAATGTGATTATTCGGTATTTTGATTAACGCCGCTTATACCAAATAGCAAGCAAAACCAGCTGAAACGCAGCGGTTCCCTTGGCATGGGTCCCCAGAAACAGAAATATAGGAAACACTGAGAGAAAAAATATGAATTGAAGTATGAAAATAGAAAAGATAAAGATTGGAACACCCAACAACAACCGCTGCTGCCCCAGAGACGTTGTGCAATTTTGTGGAGAAGAAGATAATCCAAAAACCATTTGAAGATACGTTAATTTAATTACATACAACTTATGCAATCAGAGCTTATAGGATGTAAATTGGAAGATATATAGAGCAGGGGCGACATCAATGATACAATACAATGCATATACCCGACCACTAACACGTATATAGCCGACATAAGGCGGCAGATCCGAGAGAGAAACCCACTAAATTGTAGAGCACACTTCCTTGGCAGCCCGGTCTTCTCGTCTCTCTCCCCCTCACCTCTGTAGATCCGTAGATCCGTATGGTTTTCTTCAAGTTTGAGTTCACAGCCAGGCGGAACCTTCCCCGAGAAACATATCAACCCCGAAGTCTGCTGAAAAAAAACCCCGTAATCCCACGCCCGAACCCAAGCCAAATGTACACGAGCAATCATTGATTTAGCTGTTATTGTTTTTATCGTCTTAAGTTACCAATTTGTTCCTGTCGTTTATAAATTTAATTTATTTTACTTCGTATGTACCATAACTTCCCTCGATGTGCGTGTAATTATTTCCTAAACTAGAGATCCGTGTATTCGCTGTACTTTATGCACAAGTTGTAAGTAAGTGTAAGCTCGCGTAACTGTAGCGCCCTAAGCGTAGTGTAAATTAGTAAAACTGTATATACTTATAATAAAAAGAACGATAATGAGACACATTAAACAAAAGCCACAATTATTGGTATAAATAAAACTGAACGGAGTTTACTTATTGGAAATACTACTTATAATTGGATTCGATTTCAGTTAAAGTTTTTTCCCCTGACGTCTAGACCAACTTTAATGGTACAGCTTACATTTTTTTTTATTATTATTTTTTTAACACATAAGTCCACAATGAAAATAAACAAACCTAAACAAAAATATGAATTAACCATTAACCAGAAAATAAAATACTTTTGATGAGCTTCGTATGTTTGCTGCTACCACCAATCACCATTTACCACAATGCCCAAGAGCTGTATGAAAATATCTAAAGCCACTCACAAAAAAGTAAAATAAGAAAACCGCTAACAGCAGCTATAAAGAGTTAAGCAAAGACAAAAACAAAAAGGTGTTAATAAATTGGAACACATATGAAAACCGTCGCGACGCTCTCCGTCCGTTTCACTTCCTTTCCCGTAAGTATAATGCAGTATTTATTTATTTTTATTGGTTAATCATAGACAGTCCCCCATGCGGTGATTTAAGGGCTTTTGGCCGTGTACGAAACGGCACAAGAAACAAAAACTGCTATAAACGTGTTTTCCTGTGTCGCTGACCGGAAACGCATTCGCCGACATAAACAGAACAAGAGCAGAGTGAGCAGAAAACTTATGAATGGAGGTAACAAAAGGCGGTATATGGTCAAGAGAGTGGAGGAGAGGGCTGGCAGGGGAGTGTTGTGGAGTGGGGGAGACTAGGGAGCGGAGTGGAGTGGAGGGAGCCAGGGGTTAATAAACCCCACAAGTTATTTATGGTCTTCCATTATCGACTATCGCCAGTCGATTTGCTGCGGCTCATCCATGGCTAAGTGCGATTTCGCTTAAGGAGATTCGCTCGTATCCTTTTGATATGGACAAGGGGAATTACAATCAAGCTGATGATATATGTTAGTCTTATAAGGCTTACGTTTTTCGGACAAGTAAAATATTCAATATTCTAGGCTATTTTGTTATAATAATGAATATTCATTCATATCTTATATTTTATGTGATCTTATTATAATTGTAATTAGGTAACTTTCGTAAAATCTTGAATTTTTCAGTGAATAGTGTATAGCACGACCCCCAAAAAAAGAGGCGGAGGACGGCGAAGGAAAGGCCTATTCCAGGAGACATACCGCAAGCTTGGCCAGGGTGTGGAAACGGGAGGTGTGTTGTAATGTGTCCGGCTGGGCGGTGTGTCCTGTAAACCTGCCTGCTCCTTCACTTCTCCGCCTTGTGTCAACAAGTGTATGTGATTCCTTCTTCTTAATTGGGAGCAGCCACCTCGGCATCAGCAGGAGCAACAGCTGAAGCGGCATCAGCAATGGCAACCTCCTCGAAGTTCTCCACCAGATCGGGCACGTCATCATCGTCACCGGCAGCAGCAGCAGAATCGGCTGTGCCGCCGGCCGAGCTCTTATTGACAATCTCCGTGGCCAGCTTCTTGAGCTGGTTGATGTCCTGGGTCCCCAGATGCGTGAGGATGCCAGGCATCATCTCCGTGATCGTCTTATTTTCACCGTGACCGGTGATGGCGAACGTGTTTGCCGGCAGAGAGGCCTGCATCTTCGGGTTGTTCAAGTGGATGACGGTGCCATCGTTCTTAATGATGTTCACCTCCTCGATGCCGGGGATTGTGTTCACCGATAGCTTCTTCAGCGACGCCTGCAACTTCTTGTCGTCGGTGGCGGGTGTGGAGTGGACGATCTTCTTCTTGCGACGAGGAGTGCCCTTGCCGCCAATACGCACCTGCTCTTCCAACTTTTTCAACTTTTCCGGATTCATTTTGGTTCAAAAATAATTTTATATATAATTTAGCAAAGAGCCTAGCCTGAAAGCACGTGCGAGCTTTAGTGAAATGTCAATCTTACATTTACTAAATATTTCATAAAAAAATATTTGTTTTCACTTTTTAAAGTTAAGAGGAAAAAACTGAAAACCTGATGATTCCAAACCAGAGCAACATAAATCCATAAAATAAATTACCTCTTCCGAAAGCGCTAAGGCAAGATCACTTTATTTTTATTTTTCTCAACAAACCCAAATAAAAAGCCAAACCAATACCGAAAACTATATTCCTGGCTCTGGCTTGCAGTCAAATCGACTGAAATTTGTGAAGGCCGTGAAGGCCGTTTTTACAGATCTAACTCAATACAAGTAGCGTAATCCGGGGTATTGAATAGGAAAAAACCAGTAGCACACAAAGGCGGAGCCCGAATTTTAAGCTGACATCTGTTTTTATGGACCAGAGATTATTAATTCACGCGCCCAGCGCTTTGTATGCTGCATTGTCGCATCACACAAAGGCCTCCATTCCCATCTCCATCTCCATTCCGATCGCGATCGAAAAGCATCAAATCCATATTGTCAGCGCCGTTAAGACTCAATCGCCATTGGAAATTGGAACGGATTTTGGTTGTCAGCTTAAATCAATCGTGTATCTTCTTATAGTTTTCAGAGGCGGAATGATTTAATTATTGTAGAGCGGCAAGCGTAATTTCCATCACAAAACACACACAACTTTCTTCTGCCCAACAAATTGTTTATTCTCTCAGCCGGGCTTAGGGAAATTCCAATATTATGGCTAGTGTCTCCATTCGGACCACGGATTCCTAATCGGTTTACAGCATTCTCAAAGCCGCCGATCTATAGGCGAAGTCTATATGGACCCACGTTTCTTTATTGAGAAACTGTCGACATTCGAAAAGTCACGGCTTTTATGCTTGGCCAGCTTAAGCGTGTTTTCTATTGTTAACCTAAAATTGTTTAAACTTACACTGGTCACAGGAATTAAGTATTATCAGATTGTGGTGGGGCAAGGAATGTTGGGGAATATGTTTTAAGAAATATTGAAGAAATTAATAAGAACCTCTAAAGAGAGAGAGGCTCTTCAGGTGTCTGTCTCGGCTTTATATCATCGTAAATATTATTATTTACCAGGCTTCAAAAATAATAAATGTTGAGTGGACACCCTCTGAAGCATCTGATGAAACCCTGATATTTTCCAAGTGAAATCCACAATTATGCTAATTCCGGCAGACACACTTAAAAACACAAGAACATGTGTTTCGAGCATTTAGCACATTGCCTCTCTACCTCTACCTTTACCTTCCTGCAGATACTGCTCTTGGAGTATCTGGATATCCGAGTCTCGGCCTGATCCGAGAGTGGAGTGGCCTGAGCTGGCAAACAAATAAAATGATAATAACATGTTATTATGCAGACAACGATCACACTGGAACCTAAAACAATGATGGGACTAAAACAGAGTGCAGCAGACGGCTGTTCGGGCCATTTCCAGTCGATAGGTGATGTGCAGCTTTCGCGGAGAAGAAGTAAAACCCACATTTCCGCATTTAACCATGTGGAACTGCGACTGCGACTGCGACTCAAAAACATGTCCCGGTCCCTCGGCCAGAGACAGTTCATTGTTTTTTGGAATTAAATTTGCCAAACATCTCCATCAAATGGTATAAGAAGCCCTGCCCTGCCGCACTTCGGTTCCCGTGTCTCTCCAGAAGAGAGTGATAAATAAATTAGGCAAGCCAAACGAAGGAGTAACTAATTTTAGGCCAGAAAAAACAATTAGTAGTCGAGGTGCTGAGATGATTTATCTCCTCGGAGAGCGGATAACTACAAAGTAGTTTTATCAGGAAATCTCATTTGTATTACATGGGGGAAACCGAACCGAGTTTGTCACCTTTTGCGGCATGTTAATTATGATGCGCTCTTTCAACAATTATTTCGTTAATGCTGTCACAAATATTGTGACACGTGGCCATAGCCAAGCACTTGAGCAGCGGCCTCCCTTTGATTTAAACTGTATTTTTGCAGAAAATTAAGAGATCAAAGCGTTTCCTGACATATGCAAGCTCTGCTCTTGTTTACCTCAGATACATTCACACATGTGAATCTAGAGTATATGCCGGCATGCTCTGAGCACCAATACACGAGTATATGTATGAAAAATAACTCGAATAGGGGCTGAAAAATATGAAATAACCGAAAAATATCAAAAGGAAAATAATCTGATAAAATTATGGTTACTTCTAATCATTTAATTAAATTATATTTAAGAGACTTTACTATATCTTTTTATTTTTTGAGTAACATTTATAGATTCACTATTTTTAATTTCAATATAAAATAATCCAATTTGTTAAGTTAGTTAGAATAAGTTATTTTCAAAAAACATTTTGAATGCTAAGATTGTTAAACTATAAGTATCACTTCAAATAATATATAATTTTCTTAATAAATTCTTAACAACTTAATTTTTCCGAGTGCCTTCATAAAAGTTCCTTCAACATTTAACCACAACTTGGACAAAATGTTCCACAGTACCGCCTCCACGGGATAGGTGTAACTGGGATTCACCGACCAGTTCGGGAGGGACAGGCCAAGTGGAGTCGATCGCCTGATCGTCTGAACAACATGAGCTCTTGTTTACTCGCATGTGGGTGGAGTGCCTCAGGTTGGGGGGCTAGCCAGGAGTCTCTGTTTGAGTCCAGCCTGAGCCCAGTTCCAGGTTCATTCAACGACTGCCACATTTCAATGGCAGACCTGAGATCCCTGTCGCAGATACCACAATTCGGATGTTCCTTATTGCATGTCGTGATTGCGTCAGCTTGTCTCCGGTGCCCGGAGCTGCAGCTCCTCCGGCGAATGCGAGAAATTAAGCGGCAACCAATCATTGTTGTGTATAATGCTCCGAGAGCCGAGTGCCGGAGTGCCGAGGGTGCTCAAATTGAAAAGTTGTAAATTATCGTAGCACCACCATCAAAATCGAATCATTCCAATTAAATTTGAATTCAAAGATGTCCCATTGCCAGTCATGAAACGTTTTCCCTTCTTGATTTTTTAAACTGTTGGGATTTAGTTTTGTTTTGAGTTTAAGTAATTTGTCGCTTAATAATGAGGTTATAAGGACAAAAATTAAATCAAATGTATGGAAAACTGGTATTTTTGGGGTTTGTTTTTATTTGAAAATAAGTCTAAGTTGTTTTGCTCTCAATTAAAAGTGTCCCTTTAAATTACGTACATCATTTTTATAGTGTTACCTTTCCCTCTTGTTTAAATATTTAACTAATCTCAAATATAATCCAAAATATACCAGCCAAAGCTGTCTGGATTCCCCTGTTCGGATCAAGTTAATTGAAAGCAACCTTTTGTGGTTTGATTAGGCCATGTTCGGAGGAACACTCTCGTCTTTCTCGACGCGATAGTTGGGATAGCAAATTGTTTTACGCTCCAATAAGTGGTACATGCGGCTACAAGTTGCTCGTGGGGATTGGGATGCGGATTGGGACTGGAGGAATTGGGATTTGAGCTGTTGTCAGCGTGATCGCGCCACATGAACACGATGGTTCTGTTGATGTGGATGATCTTAATCAGTATCACAGAAGGCATACTCCGCTCTGGCCCGGCCGCGCTAAGTGGATGCATACCCATATCATCGCATTGTCGTTGTCGGATCGCGAAGGGAGGGGATCCCAGGGATCGGAGGGACTCCTGGTTCCGTAGAGGTGTGCGTCAGATGCTTAATTTAAATTACCCGAGGGGCGGGAAGACGGGCGAGCAGCGAGCAGCGCACAGCATGAGTAGCTGCGATTTGACACCTCGACTGACAGCTGGAATTGGGGAAAATTATTGAGCGCACTGGAACACGAGGGCGCCCATTAGATGACTCGGCCGTAAAAGCGGACCTAAAGAGCGTCCCTCTGCTAAAGACCTGTGTCGGGGCACACACAGTTGGATCTTGGATCGAGGAGATGGAGCTGGAGCTGGAGCTGGCACTGGCACTGGCACTGGAGTTGTGAACAGAGCAGACCACTAATTTATTCCACATAAATTAGTCGTATAATTAAAATGTTTATACAAGAACTGCTGCTGCTGCTGCTGATGGTGATGCCGCTGCTATTGCAGCCCCAAACGATGCCACAAAAGAGATAATCAAATATTTTGTAACTCAATCCGCCCATCAGTCGAGTTCAGTTCGGTGCCGGAATAGCATCAGCATCTCAATTGCCATGAAACTCAAGCTTTTTAATTATTATTGTGCACAGTGTGCAGCAGCAGCCCCCCGGACTTATAAATATCTCGTTAATCGGCCCTCGGAGGGTTCCGTTTTTCGGTCCAGCTCGGTACGTAACTTAACCATTAATAATTTCAGAATCATGTCTTTTGTCGCCAAAACATTTACCGCAACGAAATGAACATAAAACTGTCATATGTTTGATGACTTTATATTTATGAAGGCCAAAAATGTTGATCGCCAGCAAAAACCAGTTGTTTTTACGATCGCGAATTATGATGAATTCATATTCGATATTTCAGATTCGGAATCGAAATCGGACACAAGCAGACGAGGACGGAGTCCCAGAAATATGAACGTCTCCTGTCGGAGAACACACAGGCGGTACGTGCTTTACATTTGAAATGATGTCAAGTCAGGCGCACTAATTGATCGCTTTCGAGCGTGGAATCCTTGGCGAAAGGCATCCGAGAGACAGCCACATCCACATCATCGTCCACCAGATCGGGCTGGGACCTGTGCCCATCTCCCTTGTCAAAGAACTAGATTACCGCGTCCTGTCCAAACATCGCGATCCGCGACTTTTCGTCCGCCGATTGCCCATCACTGCCTACCTGTCCGGGAGTAATTTCTGTTCGGCCGCGCTCCACATTTCCCCATACTGTTCCCGATTCACTTAAGATTTATTAATTTATGTTGTCTTCGGTCTGGTCCTCTTAAGCCTTCTCCTTCCTTGGCTCAAACTCAAGCCCAAACTTATACTCATACTCATAATAACGATGTTCCGAGTCGCCGCAGAAAAAAAAAATACACAATAAAACACGAGTAGAAACATCCAAAGTCGAACGTATGAGAATATTTATTGTCTTCCACCAAAGTACAACTTGTACAAATGTATATAAATTCCATTGTTTTAAATTATAAACGGGTTCTCCTAAATGAATTGGTATAAATATGAGCATCTGACAGAATGGCTTGTTAAGTCTTGTTGCGACCGAGAACAGAAAAAGAAATGAATATAGAGACCATTTGGCTTATATCTTGCCTTGAAAATCTGTGCTTTGGTTTTTTAATAAAGACAAATGCTCCTATTTAATTCTCATGGTTTTTGTTCTTATTTTTGCAGGAATTTATTAGTTTTTTATAGTTAAACAGTGACAGGGATTAGCCAGAACATGATGTCGTGGGTGAAAAATACTTTAAATTTAAATCAGATGCCTAAATATGTATTTATAATTTGAATTAAAGAATTTTATATATTTTATAAATACATTCTTTAAATAACCCTTAAAATTCCTACCATGGCTAAATCTCCTATTGCAAGTTCACTACCTTCAACAACGTGTTAAGATTTATAAAAAAAAATATATAAAAAACACCCTTAGCATGGTTAAAAAATACTTTGAACGGCAAAAGAAACACAAATCACAACCTGTCCGAAAAAAATAAGGGGGGACTGGAAAAAAAAAAGAAGAATAAATAACATGCGGCCAGGGTTTTCGCTGAGCAGTCAAAATTGCTAGCGTAATGTCAACACCGCTGTCGTCGCTGGTTACCGCTCGCCGCCGCTGCCGCTGCCGCTTACCTGGCGGATGGATGGACTAGGACGTGTCTGGTTTCCAGTCTGGCCCTGATCCCGATCCCGATCGCAATCCCGATGTCGCCGTAACCGGAGAGCTGCTGACCAGCGGTTTCTGGCTCTTTCTGCTGCTTTACACCGAATTCCGGTACATTTTCTCGGAACACATTTTTCCCAAGCATTTTTGCGTGCTCGGTCTCTCCCCATCTCATATTTATTTATGCATGTATATACCGCCTCGGAATACCTCAATTTTGGGCGAATAATAATGCTATCAGGTGGAATAAAATATGAACGTCTTGCAGGGGTAATATTATTGCTTCCTGCAGGAATTACGGGCCGAGAATTGAATTCCTGATGAGGTTAGGTGTTAAAGTGCGGTAAACGCTGGGGGAACATGCCCGGAATCCCAAAGTACATACACGGGATGATGATCAATAATGCCCACGTTGTGAATGGGTTCACTGCGAAAACCCCATTACTGTAGGTACAGTATAAGTGTGTATATACATATCTGGGCTTAAGTTTGTCTGAGAGCCCGAGAAACTGCCAAGGCACTTATGATTACTTTGATTATGCTGGGTCCCGGCCATTTGTAGCACGTGCTGCTGTCGCAATCAATTTTATTCCCCTTTCTCCAAGGCGCTGTAAAGTTTTAACACTGTTCTACATTGATTACGAAAATGAAGGTTGTTTCGGGTGTTTGGGTGGCGGCAGCTTCTTAACCCCGGAGTTATGTTGCCTTCTATGATTTGGAAACGAGCCGGGAAGCACATATAGTTATACACAGGAGAAAAAGTTAATAATATAAAAATAATCATAAGGAATGTTTTCCATGAAATATATTTTAAATATATTTATTTAATATATTTATTACCATTTTTGCAGTGCTCGTTAAAATAGGAGTTATTTTGAATAGGTTCCTACATAAATTAACACAATTCACAACTTACAAAGTGTCCTCAAATTTGTACTTGGGAATTTTAGGCGCATTTTTTGACGCTGAATGATATAATTTATTGATGACCATACCTCTCATTCTTCTCAGTTTAAACAATAAATAAAATTATAAATAACGAAAACAATTTAGCTATTTTAAATAATACCAAAAGGTAATCTTGCCTTATAAAATTCAGAAAAGGGGTTCATGTTAGCATTCTCTCAAGCTAAATTTTGGCAAATATGTCGATTATAAAATATATTGTATTCCCCATTTAATTAACCCGCTTTTCTCCCAGTGCCGAGTGTACTAAACGCATACACTTGTGCAGATGTGTAAAGGATTGTTTGAATCGTTGTTGCCACGCTTTCGGGGAAATGTCGAAGCGAAACAATCTGCTACATTGTGTAAAATGTTCAGACAACCGCCATCCGCCGCTGCCTGCGTCAGGGAAATCTACGGAACACGCCCCCCGAAAAGGCGCTCCCAAAACAGCCAAACATTTTGGGCATTCAAACAGCCAAACAGGCAAACATCCAAACATTGTCGTGTCGACGACAAAAACAGAAATCAGAGAGCTGAACACGGAAAACTGGAAACGGCAACGGCGAACAATGTAGACAAGCGAGACGGAGGTGGCGGGGCCGCGGCAACTGGAGGCCCGAAAAATAAATGGCTCAAAACTGTAATGATTATTGACGCTCTTTATGTTTTAATAATGTGTCAGGGAAATATATATACATATATATATTTTAAGGGTTAAACGGGCAGCGCCACCCACGTCACGAGCACTCGTGTCGCGCTCAGTGCAATAAAACTTTGAAATTCGTTTTAAAATGTCACCGGCTGTTCTAAATTTATAGCATCCATTCGCTGGCAACAGGCGCCAAATACGTTTCAAAAGTGCTCTTACATTGTGAATATATCGAGAATAATATAACCACCCCCCACAGGACAAAGGGTTGAGGCCATACTTTCCATGTCCCTTCAATCAACCGGCACGGGCACCTTCACAATTTTCACATTTCATGGACATTAATGGGGGCTTAATAAAGTCGTTAAACGTTTTGA
>VNJS01012950.1:0-17659 GCA_008042575.1 Drosophila watanabei | reverse complement strand
TTATTATACGAATCACAGATGTAGATGCACTTTCACTCGTTCACTGTATGCGCGCGCGTGTGTGTGTGTGCGAATTTGTTGGGAATGGATTGGAAAGAACGCAACGCGTTTTTCCCACAACGCGCCAAGTGCGCCTCTGGTCGCGTATCACTGGGTTTCTACTGCTGCCCTGCCATCCGATCTTTGTTTACTGTCCGTTGTTTGGCCGTTTACGATTCTTTTTCACCTCGTTTGTTGTAATTTTACGCTTTTTTGTGTCGCTCGTTGTCCAATTGCAATTCAGCGTTGCCGATTTAGCTATTTGTCTGGCGTTTTCAGAGGAAAAAAGCGGTATAAATTGTAAGCTAGAAAGTAGCGGGAAATAAAGTTTATCCCAAGCAAAATTGGCGTTATTTTAGCTATTTTTGTAACGTATTTACATACTTATTTTTATACTTTATTACACACTTAAATCAATTGTTTTATTTTATTTTTGTTAGCTTTATTCAAAGGTTTGTTGTTTTTCTGATACCAGACGACTACTCAAACAACCTGCTGTTACTTATATCTGGCATGACCAAGAATATTAAAAACCGAAAAAAACTAGCTAATTGTCATACATTTTTTTTTAATATTCATCTAACATATTCTGGCAACAATTGCATTTGTGACACCAACGTTTTGTTTGATAAGAAAAAAGGGCTAATAATTTTTTCGTTGGCTAATGGTGCTCCCACAATTAAAACATTTCGTGTTCATATGTTGCAGGATAAAAATATAATTTGTTTGATTTTATTAATATGTTTAAATATATTGACAATATCAAATATTGATTATTTAAAATCCGAAGTCGATATAATCAACTTGTTAAATTGACAAAAGGAGAAAGTTAATCAGCTTAAAAACAGGACCTCTAAAAACAATAAGTTATTTGAGACCCTTGCATAATTGGCACTTCCAACGCTTTTCTTGTGAAGTTGAACCGGATTTGTATGTAAAAACTTCTAATATACAAAAATGCGCAAAGAAGTTAACTTAAAAATTTTTAGTATGATACTAAGCCAAAATTAATTCAAAAATTTTTATCATATTAGTGTTTTGTTTTCTTGCATTTGTATTGTTTTCGTAGTTAATATCTTTTCAATTTTTAGCTAATTTTTTTCTCAGACTAGCTTATTTGAGGGCTCATCACTGAAAACGAAAAGATACTGCCCTTGGTACAGAAAAATAACAGAAACAGTAAAGTGTGACCGTATTTTAGTAATAAGAGGAAAAGGAAGAACAAATTTGAAAATATTTTTAAACCAACTTTTTCAAGCGATTTTATCTGATTGCGCCTGGACTTATCCCGGGCAATCGAAGCAACAAGCAGAAACCTTGAACGTATTAATAGTTTAAACCAGATTGGCTTTTCCGCCAAGTTCCCCCCAACTGCGATGGTTACCAAGGAAAGATATCAGGAACGAGAGCTGTTACAAATCGGACGCCACAATCCGAAAAGTGGGCGAAATCTCTGGACCCCTTCGGTCAGGAAAGCACCGGCAGCAGGTGCCTCATATACCCGCCCATTCAAAACGGCACCACATCTGGGCATTGTGCCGCCAAAACTTAATGCTAAGGAGGAGGTGGACAGGCTGATAAACATCCGCAAGCAGAAAGTGATTAGATGAGTGAGGACCAGCCGTCCCATTAACTTGTTTCCTCGCGACTCCAGAGAGATCCTAAATTTTTTCTTGATTTGTATCACATAGTTGGATGTCATTTCCGATTTTTATTGGAAATTGTTACAAAATTTAGTTTTACCTCTCTTATATTTGATTGGTTTTAAGACTTAATATTAATCCAATACTTTACCTCCTGCAATAATTATTTTAATTCGCAAAATGTTTTGCTTCACACATCGAATATTTTGCAACCTAAGCAATTAAATTACTCAAAATTTTAACCCAAAGCTGCGGTAACTTATCAAAAAGTATAATTTCTTTACTTTTGTGTGTTTTTTGGGGTTGCTTAAATATGTATTACAAAAAAATATAAGTTAAGTTGTTGTTAATTCCCTTTTATTTTTTTAAATCTCTGACATTTTTAAAACTTTTTTTTTGTCCATTTTAAAATTTAATAATTATGTTTAGCGGGGTTTTTTTTATGAACATAAAGTTTTAAAGTAATTGGGAAAGGTCAACTAGTTTTTTGCAGGGTATTATAATTTTTATAAATTTAATTTCAAAATTCTGAAATAATATACAAAGCTCATAACCAAGGGTTGATAAAGACATTAAAAAAACAGTGAAGTTATCATTTTTTTCTACAAATTTATGGATTGTTTGTATGGAAGGTATATGATATAGTTGACCGATCCGGCTCGTTCCGACTTATATACGAGTCAGAGTATATAGGAGACTATCTGCTAAGTTTCATTCAGATAGCTTCAAAACTGAGGGACTAGAGGGACTAGTTTGCGTATAATTGGACATACGGACGGAGGGACGGACGGACGGGCAGACGGACGGACGGATGGACAGACGGACAGACGGGCATGGCTATATCGACTCGGCTAGTAAGGATCAAGAATATATATACTTTATAGGGTCGCAAATGCTTCCTTTACTGCGTTGCAAACTTCTGACTGAAATTATAATACCCTGGAAGGGTATAAAAAGGTACAAAACCTGTAAATATTCAATGAATATGAAAGTAATTCATTTTATATTAGGTAGAGAGATTATATTTGATACAATTGGAATCCGCAAGAGCGTGCCGAAGTTAGCTTTCTTTCTTGATTTTATTCACTTCAAACTAAACTGTTGCTTTCATAAAAAGTCGTGTAAAATTGATTTATTTTTATTTTCCAATTACCTACCTACCATAGCCATTGAGATACAGATTAAAAGACCAATTGATTTTTTTATTTTGGATTACCGAGATTGCCTGAATCGTGATAGCCTTTTTATTGAGTGTTTTTGAAAGCGCAGTTACTTCTTTAATGTTCATTTATTTCGTTTAAAATAAATGTGTAAATGTACATAAATAAACAAAGAATATATGGTAAAAATTCAAGTTCTATGTTTTGTGGGGGGGGGGGAGTTAACAGACGTAAACAATGTTTTATTAGAAGAAGAAAGAATAAGAACCAGCGTTGCCAGAGTTTTCGGTCATGAGGTATAAAATATTCTACATAAAATTCTACATCGTTATACTGTAAGCATGTAGAACTTATATTTTTACACTGGAATATTAATTAATTTTTATATAGACTTAATAAATACTTTAAATTTAAAAATTTTAACAAAATTAAGGGGTTGATTTAAAAAACAAGTTAACAACAGAAGTACTTATTTTAATGTAAGTAATTAATATAAGCTATCCGAAAAATATAAAAAATATATATAAGCAATTATAGTGTTTTTTAATAAGTTAACACGGCTTTAGGTGTATCATTTAGAGTAGTTCAATTGCTTTTGCTGCAAAATAGTCAATGTGTGAAGCTAATACGAATAAATATTGGTTGTAGAAACTAAATTACTAGGTTAATTGGGTCTTAAAAACCAATAAAATAGGAGACAATAACTTTACTTTAAACCCTTGCAGGGTATTTTACTTTTAGTCAGCTATATGATATAAACGTCTGGTCCGGCTCGTTCCGACTTATGCACGAATGAGAGTATATAGAAGACTAACGGCAATGTTTCATACAGATGGCCCCAAAACTGATAGACGGACATGGCTGGATCGACTCTGCTTTTGATGCTGATCAAGAATATATAAACTTTCTTTCACTGCGTTGCAAACTTCTGACTGAAATTATAATACCCTGCAAGGGTATAAAAAATGTAAATCTGTAAAAATAGTATGAATATAAACGTAATTTAAATTAATTATGGATATATATTTATTGATTCAATGGCAATCTGCAAGGGTATACACACTTTGGCTTGCCAAAGTGAGCTTTATTTTGTTATTTTTTAGTAATTTAATTTTAGGATTTTTTATTTTTTAGTACTTTACATATGTTTGCAAATCTTATTGGGTTAAAAAAGATTAATTCAGATTAAAATTTTCTATTTCTTGCTATATTTTGATTGCAGTAAACAAAGGAATCTCATAAGGTAAACATAATAATAATTCGCTTCAATAATTGACATAAAGTCCTACGAAAACGTTTAAAGTGACTATCGTTTAATTCTCAACAATCAAGTTTAAAAAATAAACAAATTTTTACTGTAAGAGCTAGAAATTCTTATGTAAATCTGAAAGACCAATCGCTCTAAATTAAAACAAAATTAACGCAATCTGTATTAAAAGCATTAAAAGTAAAAATTTTGTTTGCAAACAAAGGCGTTTTAAAATTTTTTATTTTAAAATATTTTTCTAATATAAGACATTTTAATTCATGAAGGCATATATGTATATAGGTTTGCTTTTTTCGCTGATCTGAAACCGGTTAGAGAGTTAGGAGAGAAATCACACTTCTCTTATCAATTTTCATACTGAACTTAGAGTCCGCAGAGCACGTAGAATTAAGCTTGAAATCGAAGAAAACACTGAATACTCAGTCGCTATTGAGACCTCAGCCTGGCAAGGCTAACCAGCTGAGCTTTATTTTAATCCCGGCACTTCAACGCTATTATCACTACGAAATGTTATCACCGAAAAATGCCCTCATAGGCATAATATCAGGGCTATTATTGTTATGCTTCGGAAAAGGCGATCCCCTCATTGAAGTGTTTAGATGGAAGCAGATGGACTTTTATAATCGTGGTGATGGCCACTACAGCCTAGGCGGCAGCAGACCGGACAGACCCAGCGTATCGGGTAAGTAATACTTAATATGCAATTACATCATACTTGTACTTGTGTAGATGTGCTTATTATATGTGTACCTTAATTAAACGAGCAAACGTGAGAAACAAATACTACATTTTGATTGGGTTTCTCATGGGCATGTGAAAATTTTTTGTGCCCTAGCGCAGGGTTTTGCTGTTAGACTCTTTCCTTTTAAAAAGCCGTTACCCTTAAAGAATAAATATTAATCAATGAATTTTAAAGGTCAAAACGGCAACTAAATTGCGTACTTCATAATTTTAGGCCAAGCAAAATACTGGTCGCTTAGCTTAAAGTCATAACGCTCATTTATGATTTACGTGTAGACTAATTGCGATAACAATATGGCCTGAAATACTTTATTTAGTTTAATAATTGTTAAATTCATTAACATTTGTATAATGAATTAGCTGTTCAATCAATCAACACTCTCGTTAATAGCTCCGGTTGTCTTCCCTGGACGATATTCTCGCACGAAACGTGAAAGCCTGACCTCTCGCGATACTCCTGTGGGTATTAATTCCCGGGTCGACGCCGGCAACGATAATGCCAATGCCCCCTACATTCCGTACAATAATGTGCCCATGGGTGTCACCCATTTCCGGGGTCGCCTCTTCGTCACCATGCCCCGGCGACGAGTTGGCATTCCTTCCACATTGAACTACATCGATCTGTCCAGGGAAAGTCGCGAACGCAGTCCCAAGCTGATGGCCTATCCCAATTTTGCGCTAAATCAGTTTAATGAGAGCGCGCAGAATCTGGTTTCCGTGTACCGAACCACTGTGGATTCCTGCCAGCGGCTTTGGTTCATCGACACTGGAATGCTTGAGTATCCAAGTGAGTTTTACAGTTTATTTAGGCTTGAAAAACATATAATTTTGGAATTAATATGTCTTTAGATAACCGCCAACAGATTCGGCGTCCCAGTATTTGGATCGTCGATCTGGCCACTGACCGGGTGATCAAGCGCTTCGATATCCCCGAAAGCATTGCGGAGACTGGTCGCGGCTTGGCGAGCATTACCATTGATGTGCAGCCCGGAGAGTGCGGCAATGCACATGCTTATATCCCGGATTTGGTTTACCGCCGACTCTATGTCTATCGCCTGCGAGACGATCAGATCTGGGCTTTCGAGCACAATTACTTTAACTTTGACCCTCTGGCTGGCGATTTGAACATTGGCGGGCAGACCTTCCGCTGGGACGATGGCATCTTCTCAACCACTTTGGGACCGCAGCAACCGGATGGCAGTCGGAGTGTCTATTTCCATCCAATGGCCAGCACAAATGAGTTTGTGGTATCCAGTACGGTTCTTAAGGAGCGGTCGAATGCGGCTCGCTCCGATCATGGCAACGACTTCCGTGTCCTTGGCAGCCGTGGTCCATCCACTCAGTCCACAATGCACGAGTACGACCCAAAGACCGGTGTAATATTCTTTGCCGAAATTCAGAAGAATGGCGTTGGCTGCTGGGACACGCACAAACCGTTTTCGGCGGAAACCCATGGCACTGTCGATTCCAATGCCAAGGATATGATTTACCCCAGCGACTTGTCGGTGAGCTCAAACTTTTGTAATTAAATGGAGCAACCAGTTAGTTTTTAATATCTAAGTTAAACTTCAAAACTGTAATAATGGCAGCATTGATTTGATGAATATGAGGCGGCAAAGGCTCGGCAGAGAAATTTGCTGACCCGAGGAGCCCGCTGATTAACATGAATCACTTATGTTCTTCAGCGCATATATACATCTCTTTTATATTATTAACAGCGATCAACAAGACACAGATGGGCCGCATATTATTTAGAAATGATGTTTAAATAATGCCTTCAAGTTAGTTATTATTTTATCTTTATAGATCGACGAAGATGGCACAATTTGGGTCATGTCCAACTCGATGCCAATCTTCATCTACTCCACGCTGGACACTAATGTGTACAATTTCCGGATCTGGAAGCAGAGAGCATCGCGGGCTAGGAGGGGAACAGTTTGCGAGTGATTTGTATGTTTGGAATTGCTTTAATGAATGTTTCTTTCACAAGGTCGTTAAATAAGTAATAATATATGCATGTTGTATATTCGAATTTACCAACTGAAACTTAAATATATACATATAGAAAATATACCAGCATTTACAAAATGTACCATTAAAAATTGCCTAAATTACTCATTTCTATCACATCTTAAATGTTAAAATATAGATGTTTTTGTTTTGTCTTTTTTTACATGATAAACAATTGGAAATATATTAGAGAAAACAAAACATTAATGAAACAAAATTAGAGGCACTCCAATATTGCATAAGGATACTAAGTTGCACATGTGTGTGTGTGTGAGTTTGTGTGTTTGATTTGAACTAAATTAAAAATTTTGCATTATTTTTCTGAATACAAACAAATTTAAAGTTTCAAATTGGTGACGTTCCAAAGTGTCAGCTATTCAACTATGGTGTATATATATCTATATTCAATTTGTATATATATGAATATGAGTTTATATAAAAGTTTGCAAAAATATATATATTTTTATATATATAGGTTGTTTTTGTATATGTTTCTCCCCATCTACGCCTACGTTACGTCCATTAAGTAGTTTCGATGATCCTAGTAAGTGGTGTGTGTGTATATAGTTGACTATCATTGACGTACAAATATACGGAAATGGAATGATTACTGGCCCAGAGCTATACGAGCTTATTACAGTTACGAGTTATTGGTTGAGATTATAGCGATAATTCGATCTGGAAAATTTCTACTGCACCAAGTAGTCCTTGTAGCCGCGCAGCGACTTCAGCTGCTTCTTTAGCTTGGCTATCAAATCCGACGGCTGCACCAATATGGATATATCTCTGCCCACCGAGTTTAGTCGATCCCGTATCTCCAGGTCCTTGAAGAAAAGGTTCAGCGGACGGCCATTGATCTCGGTGAGGATCCAGAAGGTAAGAGCGCTGCCGTCGCATGACTGAGTCTGAAATCGATACCTTTATTAGTATAAAAAATAAAGTGAAAAAACTGAATGGGTAACTAACCTTGGGTGGCAGGCCGTGCCGTGCGGCCAAACTGTTGGGAACCACGTCCACGATAGTCGAAGTATTTCCGTCCCTGATTAATCCCAAGCACTGGCCCTCTCGATCTCGTCGGATGGCATAGGCGCGACCAAATGGAATGCGACGTAGGAGAACCTCAACCTATGAAATAATGAGTAAGTAACGGGAAGAGTAATTGAGCCTAAGGGCTTATTCAGCTTACAAAAAGCGTGTTGGAGTTCCTTATTATCTTGTTGGCCTCCACTGCGCTGCTGATGCTAACGCCCGCGATAGAGAGCAGCTGGTCGCCAATGTGCAGGGCATTGTACAGCACCGGATGCTCCTTCTGCTTCCAGCCAGCAATCCTGCAAAGCGTAAACACAAGTTCAGGCAAAATACTTTTCGAGATTGTTTGCGAGACTCACCAAACGCCTCCGAAGGCATCTACCCAAGCGATGGAGCCGACACAATCCTTGCGCCTCAGGTTCAAGCGCACACCGCCCGGATGTATGATTTCCCGGCGCAACTGCATTACCTGCTGCTCTCTAAGGGTAAACCGCTTGTTGGGCGACTGCTGCTGGGCCTGGTTAGAGCTTGGGTTGGACGGTGCTCCCTGTGGCGGTGGCTGCATGCGAAAGACGCCTCCGCTTCGGGAGGGAGTAAACTCATTGTTATTCGCGTTTCGCTGAGTTCCCGCCGCCTGTGGAATACGCTGGAGAGGCCCTTGTGCATCGGAAGTGGACGAGCTGCGCCGGCGCTGCTTGTAATCCTCGCTCATTGTGGTGCAGATGCTTCTCACCTGCGGCGATTGAGCGGAGCTCGAAGGCGTGGACTGGTTCTGTGACTGCTGCTCAATGTTGTTGTTCGTTGCGCTTGTAGATTTTTGGGTCGATACTTTGCTTGTTTTAAGGGGAGTATTGAGCTGCTTTAAATAGTGTAAATCCCTTCTGCTGGGCCGCGAGCTTATCACGAGTTCGGTAAGACCTCGGGTCAATCTGGGGGTTGGCCTGGCGGGGGTCAGTTGCTGAGCAGGTGCCGCGGGCGTAGCAGCCAATTGGCGGCGTGTCAATGCCGGGCTCCGGCTTCCATTAGCAACAAGCTGTATGGAATCACTTATCATCCCTCTAATGGGACTGTGGCTGCTACTGCTGCTACTAATAGGTATGCTGGACGAAAGGAATACCTTCTCATAGTGCACGTTGCCACTGATAACGGAGTCACTGCTCTCGCTATTCACGCTGATATTCGTAATGCCCGAGGTGTCGGCGCTGAGTATTATCTTCTTACCTATTTTTGGGCCCTGCGATGTGGCAGAGATCACAGCGGAGGAAGAGGAGCAGGCAGCAGCACTGGGTGGCGGATAGCAGGTTCCGTACACCGCCACGGTGGTGCCTTCACCCAACTCTCCAGTCAACACCTTCACCTTGGTGGTGGTGCTAGAAATCTGCGAACTGGGTCCATTGGAATCGATGGCGCCGGCATTACTGCTGCTGCTGGCTACCTGCTGGCCCAAAACTTGTATGGTACTGCTACTGGCATTGGACGGAATGATTTGTACATTGCTTTTGTATTCCTGTAGCTGGGATGGCTGTTGCTTGGTGTTTGCATTACACCTGGATCCCACCTTTGCTTCGGGAAAGTTAAATACCTCGGCTGTCGCGGCATTCTTGGGCGGTAGCTCGGGCGGCTGTTCCAGACCACTATTGCTGGGATTTGACACCTGGATAATCGTTATGTTGTTGTCCTGAGGGTCCTCTGTGCTGGTCGCCGCGGCGACGGCAGTCGAACTCGATGATTGGAAGCATAGTGGCTTGTGTGGTTGTGGCCTCTTTGACTTATCAGCCGCACCCGCGGACATGGATCGTGAAGTTTGGGGCCTGAAACGAAATAAAGACCATATTAAAAATAAAGGTCAGACTGTCGGTGGTCACAACGTGGATGTCCCTCTAGTGATATTGCTTTTAATAATAAAATATGGATAACAATTCCCCCAAAAATAGTGTAATTTTATACCTTTGCAGAGTATTATAATTTAAGTCAGAAGTATATATATATATATATATATATATATATATACTTGATCATATACAAGAATTTTATATTACTTCAGAATTTTTAGTTTTACAAAAATTATATTGCTGCAACAGGAACGATCGGTAAATGTGCAGGAAAGTTACATTATACGTTACATAAAAAAAATTTAAATCTGTAAAAATAATATAAATATGAAAGTATTTCATATTATGATAGATATGGATTAATTATGAATTATCTAATGGCAATCTGCAATCGTATAAAAACTTCGGCGTGCCGAATTTAGCTTCCTTTCTTGTTCAAATATATAGAAAAATTGAATAAGTATTTCCAACAATGCTCTTATGTAGCACAGCTCAATGTTAATATCAATATCTTATATACATATGTAAAAAATATAAAAAAAATCGGAATATATCGGCTTTTTGCGTCAAATATTGGTACAGCATACAGTATTCCAAACATTTATCACGAAATTTTTGAGACATGGCCAAAAGTTTCTCATTGTGCGCGGAGAAGTTGGATGAACTATTCGTGCAGGAGGTGGCCTGCGTGGTCAAGCTTGTGTGTAGGCTACCCACCAAAGACCAGGTCATGCCTATCTGCGCTACTTGGCTAAAGATATTTCAGCTAGCAACAGACGAAGAGAAATTTGCGCGTAACTCCTTGCTGCTGTTTCTGCACAAGCAGCTGAACGATCGAAGCGCACTGGCTTACCCATTCACAGACCCTAAAAGCACGCAGATGGATATGCGTGCTCTTCACCAGATAAGCTTAGGTATGGATAAGAAGATCAAAAGCTTGGCGGAAGACTTCGGTTTATCTGCTAAAGGCTCGAAGCAGGATGAGTTGTACTCGCTCCGTCCCTGCGACAATTTAAAGATCAACCAGGGATTAATTGAAACGAACAAGGCATTGACTCAGGAGTTGCAGGCACTTCAGCTTGAGCGTGAGAAACTACAGGCCCATCTTGAGCGGCTGGAGAAAGCCAAGCAACTACAAATTGAGCAGATTTGCATGCTGGACAAAGAGTACTGCTACCTGAAGCGCATGTTCGCCTGCTCCTCAATCAAAGCCTTTAAGCTTCTGTGCACTGGACAGGATCCAGCCGAGTTGTTCGTTACTCTTTACAATGTGTTTTTTTATGACGAACATGACGTTGAGCAGACAAAGTTCTTTGGTGAACAGTTCAAGGGCCTGCTTCAAGCCCACATCGATCACTACCAGCGGAAGCAGCGAGCTTCCTTGTTGGAGCTGGCCAACCAAAAGTATGATAAGCTCCGGGCAAAGGCTAGCAAAAGGTATAAGATTGTGGTCGACATGAAGCTAGCCGCGGAGGAAAAGGAGATAATTCTGAATGCTATGCGGAATCTGACGGTGCTGCGCAAGGTTTTTATAGCCTCATTCAAGGGCAAGGCAAGCACGAAGCAGGCAGCCCTCAAGTTCCTGCAGCTAAGTTACGACCAAATGGCCGAGATGTTGGCACAAAAGAAGGATACTGCCTTACCTGGGAATTAGTCGTTCGCATTGCAGCATGTGCTCCAGATTGAGGATTTGATCTGAAATGTATCATTTATATTTTCATACACAAAATATTATATATTATGAACCTCAAAACTATGCTCACCAGCAGAAGCACGCTGTGCGGTGGCGGCCGACACATCCACTCGGACTCCGTTCTCCGTGAGCACACAAGCCTTGCGCAACAAAGGCGATAGAAACTCGTCGTCAGACAGGTTCAGATCCGTATCACTGGAAGTCGGGGCTGCCTCCCCGGAAGCCGCTTCTCCTGCAGCAGCCGCATCATCCTCGACCGTGGCCGTGGCTGAGGACTCGCTTATTTGCTCGCTGTAGGTGCTAATTGGATCGGACAGCATATTGAGCAGATGCTGGGTAAGGGTGTTAGACATGGCAGTTGGAGCAGGGGCAGTGGCTGGAACAATAGCAGGACTGGGGGGCGGCTCGGGCAGAGTCTGTTGGGGCTGATGATGACTGGCGGCCGCCACCCGCTCAACGCCGGGAACGAGAGCCGCCGGCACTGGCGGCGGGGGCGGCAGCGGCGAAGTGGGATCCCGTGTGGGCAGCAGCGGTGCGCGCACTTCAGGTAACTTGGTGTAGAGGTTTTCACGCGGCGACAGAATCTTCATTTCGCGCAACTTGGAGCGCAGCGTTTCCACCCATTCTTGCATAATCTCCCTGGAATAAAAGGAAAGCAAAAGTGAATTGGCGGTTCGGCTTGTGCAACCTCCTAATTGGCGTTGCGTGCGGCGTGTTGCTTACCAAGAGACGGCGTGGAATCGTAACACCTCGTTGCTGAGCGTGACCACAAACTCGAACTCGTGCGAATTGGGGATGAGGGCGTGCGATATGTGTAGTGCCTCCCGCAGTGACACCGACCACTCGGGCAGGTGTCCGGCTGCCTGGCGGGGTTCGGCGTAGCCCTCCAGCAGGGCATCGGTGTCGTCGTGGACGCAGAACACCACCCAGGTGCACTCGGATTTCTGCAAGAGTCGAGCATTTGGTGTACAAAATCACCTACACATTGGAGAGTATTCCTACCTTGGGCCCCACAGTCAAACGCTTGCCATCCGCCGTCAGCCTCTTCAGCCATGTATTCTTATGTATTTCCCGGAACTGTGCTCCTCCAGCCGTCCCCCCTCCTGGGTTAGGTGCAGGTGCTGCAGGTGCAGAGCTCGGATTCCCGTTGGAAGACGCAGGTGCAGTCGCCGCCGCTGCAGCCATGGCTCCGTTGGTGCAGCAAGTCGGTGTCAATTCCTGCCTCCGCGGTGCTTACTTCTCATGCCTTGCGTCTTGGCTTTATTAATCTCACATTTCACACGTATATTTGGAGGATTTGCAGCATTTTCTCTCTCCAGGGGCAACAACAACAACAACAAAAATCACGACGCCATTTTTGGTATCGGTATCGGTTGTAACCATCGATAAGTGTCTAGGTCTGGCAGCACAGGTTAGCGAGCGGTAATTTTCAATATTGGAACTTCTAAGGGTTGTAGACAATTTTTTGCACAATTTTCATTTTTCCTTATGTCCGAAGGTCCTTGAGGGTTTAGTGCATGTCTGGCCTTGACGTATCAAAATCAATTCGGTATGTCCAGCTGCTGCCGGGTACTTTTTCGGCGGCGGTCACACTGTATTGTCCTAGTATGGTATTTTTTATAATGACTTATCGACCTATCGATATCGATGACTCACTGGGACAAAATAAATAATAATAAACAAAGTAAAGTAAAAAAATATATACAATAAGCAAAGCGGCTCTCGTCTCGCTCCCGAACAGTGTGCAATGGGCTTATTCGGCAAAACCCCCAGCAAAGACCCCAAAGAACAGGTAAAACAGCATACAAGCAATAACAATGACCTCGCGTTTGGGTGTTCTCCAGGAATGATGTCATGTTCCAGTTTCTTGTTTTCACTTCGATTCTGAGTTTATTCCTCGATTTCTTTATGCTCGTTTTAGGTGCAAGAGTGGACGCACAAGATCCGAAAGGAGGGTAACCAGCTGGACCGACAGATACGGAGCATACAACGCGAGGAGGACAAGGTGAAGCGCTCCCTAAAGCAGGCGGCACAGAAAAATGACCGTGATACCTGCATCATTCTGGCCAAGGAGATCGTGAACGCGCGGAAGGCCATCAATCGCATATACACGTCGAAGGCCCATCTCAACTCCGTGCAGATGCAGATGAAGAACCAGCTGGGTGAGTGGACAATACAACCTTGGTGCTGGGGTGATTCCTCCGACTGACCCAACGATCGCTCTTGCAGCTACCTTGCGTGTCGCTGGATCTCTGCAAAAGTCCACGGAGGTGATGCAGGCCATGCAGAGTCTGGTGCGGTATCCCGAGCTGGCAGGCATAATGCGCGACATGTCCAAGGAGATGATGAAGGCCGGCATCATCGAGGAGATGCTGGACGAGACCATGGACTCGCTGGAGGAGTCCGAGGAGCTTGAGGAGGAGGCGGCCAAGGAGGTGGATAAGGTCTTGTGGGAGATAACGGATGGAAAACTCGGCGAGGCTCCCCTTCCCCCAGAAGCTACTCCCGCTACACCCGCAGACAAGGCGGCTGCTCCTGCTCGGGTCGAGGTTCCGGTGGCGGAAGAAGACGACGACGATGGCGAGGAGCTGCAAGAGATGCAGAGCCGACTGGCCTCCCTGCGCTCTTAGGCAATATGTTACAGAGGCTGCATTTGGATTCGTATGGGAAGCTAGTGGCCGGCCCTTTCCAAAATTCAAAGAGTTGAATTGCAGAAACCAAAATCATCTTGAAGACGTAACATTCAAATTTACCTTTAAGGTGTCCAGTTGCTCGGTTCAAATTGTGATGAGCTGTGCGCTTTTAGTTTACACAATTTAAATTTATTTATTGTATAATTTATCTTGTATTTAAAGAACGATATAATCCAAATGCCGCGTCATCTCTTTCTTGGATGCGAAGGCAGGAAATTTGCAGTTTAGGCCCGAACATTGCTCTCTATAAAATCAAGGTACGCCGCAACTCGTGTGTACACGCCTGGCCAGCCCTTCAGACCGCAGGGTGTTGGCCCGTATGAGACCACGCCGGCAATGTAGTAGTTTGCATAGCCCTCATGGTAGTCTTCCAGCAGCAGTGGACCTCCGGAATCGCCGCGGCAAGAGTCGACGCCCTCAACGCCTCCGGCGCACAGTTGATTGGAGGTGACAGTGCGCCGTTGGCTGGAGTACCGCTCGTTACAGTCCCTCGTCGGCACAGGATCCAGGTCGGCTTTTAGCCGTATGTTGGCCGTGAAGCTGTTCTCCGTGCGACCCCATCCGGCCACCACTACTTTGCGGCCCAGGAAAATATCGTTGCGTTGGGACGCCAGGCTGGGCAGGCAGACCGGCGAAATGAAGTCACTGAACTTAACCTCATCCCGTAGCCGCAGCAAAGCAATGTCGTGCAGCTGGTCCCTGGCGTTGCCCGGGTATTGAGGGTGTGGTATCCGCTCCACCACCGGGTTGTCCACGTAGGGATCATTGCAATCCTGCTGGCCGTTCTTTTCCGTCGTACAGTCCGGGTTGGTCGTGGTGTCCCAATCGCCCAGGCGAACGCCCGTCAGCTGCCAGTCACTAGGTATGGCGGAGACGCAGTGCGCTGCCGTCAGCACGTAGCGATTGTTGATCAGCGATCCGCCGCAGTGATGTCCCTTGACATTGCCAGCTGGTAATGGAAGAGAAGAGAAGGATACCTCAAGTCTGTGATCATACTAGATCGGTTACTTACGCTTCGTGTATTCGATCAGTGCCATCCACGGGAACTCCCGCTTGCCCGTCTCCACGCCGCCAACCACGCGATTTCCGAAATTATCTCCGCAATTGGGGGCTTGGGGAAGGAGTCCCGAACGTCTTGGGGGAGGAGTTGCAACGGTGGGCTGTGGACGTGTCGGTTGCGGGGGTCGCAGGCGATTGTTTGCACAGCAAATCTACAATGAATTAGGTAACCAACATAATTCGCAGCATAATTTAAATATTATTTAGTCTAAGAATCACTTCACTTCACTAGATAAACTTCCCACTAAGTAACGTCTAAGTAAACTTAATTCAAGTCTTACTCACGAGCACATTACCGCTGCGGTAGCCACACTGACTGTTCGCAAGGAAGACACGGTTTTCGGCAGAAACAGAGCCGCGTTGAACAATTTGGTATAGATATCCGCATTCCGGGAGTTTTATGCAGGTCCCGCTGTTATTATCGGGGGTTGTGCAATACCCAAAGATCTCTGTGGAATATAGATAAACCCAATAGCAATGACAAGACATGTTCAACGACGGGAACGGGAATGCCCCCCGCTGAGCCACAACTCGAACTGACTTGGGGTCAAGTTCAGCCCTGATAGGCGGCGGCGATCACATCTCTGAGTTGGACGTAAACAATGCCAGTCAACGACTTGCCTTGTGCGTATGTGTGGCTTGCCCCAACCACGAGCGTCACCAGAATGCCCCAAAGAATATGTGGATCCATGGCGATAACTATCCTATGAGCAAATGATACCGTCCGAATCTGGATGAACCGACTGTCCGTGCGCCTGCCTTCGCCAGCTGGAAACACACTGACTCGCTGGCTGAGAACTGGTGACGGGAATAGCCACCGAGCGATTCCGATTCTGATTCTGGTTCCGAGGTTGAGCTTATCAGCGCAGTTCTCTCAGCGAGCTGAGATTGCCCAAGTCCGGTCTGAGTGTATCTCAGGGTCTGGTTTTGGGTCAGGTTCTGGCTTAAGCCCGCGTCGAGGCAATCGAGCTCTGCCGGTGAGAAGTTTCTGCTTTCCTGCGCTGCCTCTCTGGCGGCTGCCTCATCATCAGGCAGCTTCTACATGAAAGTGCAATGATTTTATTCCTCTGCCGCACTCCAAGATGATAGGTCTTGCCGCGCTTTAATAGCTACATATGTACATACATACATATATATCTCTAAAGAGCGTCTGCCTGTTGATGCTGCAGCCGAAAAGTCGCTTGAGAGAGTGCGTCATATGTTTTTTTTTTGTGTTTTTGGTAAATACCCGTGGCCACACAGGTAACTTGTCGGAGGACAAGCTTATAAACAAAAGCGTTTGTTTTCTTTTTAGGAAGTTGCAATTTAAATTAACTTACGGGCGCAATTTAATAAATTTGAAATAAAAATAAAAGTTAAAAATAGGTATTAAAAAATTAACATCTACTAAGTTGCGTAGTTGCATGGACTTAATCGGCGAATAATGGGTCCACTTTTGAAGAAAACAATTTTAAAATATATATTTTTATCATATATATAAGAGCATACACCTTTTTAAAAAAGGATTGCTAAATATTTTTCAAGAAAAATATGATATAATTTTTGGCGTGGCCTCTGGATGAAAATGCGTTTGCGTTGATATCCTAACTCCAAGAAGGAATGAGAATATTTTAAAATTAACTTGAAAAACATTTTTTGTATGTAGTGGAAGCTCAGAAGCTTATGTAATTCCTTGTACTATACTACACTTTACTTGCGTATACTTATATAAATCAATATTTCTGCATTCTCTACGAATTTAAAAAGTTTATAAAAATACACACAGTCTTTAATTTTCTATTGTCTTAAGAGAACTGGATGCTGACTAAAATTACTTTATTTCAGATCATCATCAGAACTTATTATAGCCTTAAGACACTTTTAAACGTTCATACGTGGGTATGGATATGAAAATCGGTTGAATAAACACTAAAAATCAGTGCTTATAGCGTGTTGAGGAGTAACTTTTAAAGGAATTTTCATTGCTCAGAAATATATATAAATTTACGAAATATATCTACCTTCCAAGTATATATTTAATAAAAAAAAACTCCACAAGTTCCGTGGCACAACTATATATATATTTGTATATAGATTTACTTAAACACTTACTGCGTTAGACTGGGTAGTGAAAAACCCTTCGAAATGAGCCTCTTACAGTCTGTGAGGTGAATTGAAAATTGCTGTGCCATGGAGTGTGTGTGCGTGGATATGGCAAGGGTGCAAATGAATGCAAAAAGATAGATGATTTCAATTTGTTACAAGTGCTTTTAAGTTCAGATCGAGAGAGCAGAGTGCGAATGGGCGAGCGGGCAGGCCCCCAAGTGGAGAGGCAGCTACTTCCTGGGCGCCGGGGATGGGTGCGTGTGCTTCTGTTTGTTTAGTGGCAGTTAGTTTGCTGATTTAATGTCAGTGCCCACTTCAGGAAAAAGTGGACGTCGTCAATTTTACCATTTCATTTGACAATGCATTTCATTAGGTTTACCTCCGGCTTATCTGGGAACAGCCTGGCCT
>VNJS01012949.1:0-11813 GCA_008042575.1 Drosophila watanabei | reverse complement strand
ACCATTGGGATGCTGGCGAAGATTCAGTTGTGGCCGCGGGAGACCAGGAGGCTTCAGTGGTGGTGGTGGACTGGGCGAAGGTGCATGATATGGCCGCAAGTAACACCGAAAATATTATTATCAGAACCTTCGACTTCATGATGACTTCGCTAGATGACTGAAATTTTAATTACGCTTTGATCTGCTTTATACTTTTTTCCGAAAAGAAATAAACAAACAAATATTTGCTATGTATATTTACACAAATGTTTTTAAAATTCAATCTCTAATAGCGTAGAGTCAAAAACCTGTGGGGTAAGCAGGCACTACGCGAGAACTTAATTGACACAAGCGAGTGACGTTTTCAAACTAGATTTCAAATATCTTGAACTTTTAAATTTTAAAGTTTTGAAATGTAAGTTTATAATCTTACATTTTCTTTGAAAATTAAAGAAAGAAAGAGACAAATATTTTATATTGTATACAAATATTCTTAAAGGATACACAAATGTTTCATATGGTTACTTAAACGAGTTATATGTTTATATATTCATTTATTTTTATTGATCTTATAACGATAACTAACATTAACATGACAACTCTGCGTTGCGCCTTCTTTTTGAACAAACCGATAATATATCGATAATTTGTGGCTTTTTAGGGTGATTTAAAAAAAATTTTCAATGGCCACACTCGGCCAGAAGACCATATAAAAGTATCGCTGATTTTTTGATCCACTCGCGATACTTTTGTATGGACCTGTGAGTCCATATAAAACTATCGCTATAAAAAAACGTAAGGCCTGTCAGCTGTAACGTAAGCAATTCGGCGCTGCCAGATCTGGCGAGTTTTTGCCGTGCTCGCAGCAATCAGATGGCAAGGCTGATATGGTGCTAAAAAATCTCGAAAACAGTAAGAAGAAGCACAAAGTGCACAAAATAAAAAATCGACTTAAAAACAATACAAAATTGCGCCGAAATCGCTGTATATAAAATCCCAATCTCGGTGGCAAATCGCTCTTAAGCGGTGAGTGTGCGTATGTGTCCATTTGCGCGGAATTTGGCCAGCGATTATTGTTAGCAATAGCAAACACAGCACACACACACAGTGGTTTGCACACACACACACACACGTACAAGCACAAACAGATGAAAATCTGGAAATTGTCATACATTCTTTATTTTTTCATGTAAAATCAAGTCGTTTTTGTGATACTGTGATAGCTCTCCGACTCCAAAAAGTGAAGCGCAGTGCTGGGCACGGAAAACCCCTTTCCTGTCCGCTATTCGGGGCACGAAGCACGGTGAGCCCAGCGCCAGAGCAAGGTGGGTGAAAGGAGACCTGAGGTCGCATTTTCTGCGACGACATCGCCATCTGAGTCTGAATCGGAATCGCACAAAGAACAGTGGTGAGAAGCACGAGTAGTAGCAACGCGGAGGAGCCCCGTTTATGACGCACATTTGGGGAAAGTGAGCGTGAGCTGAGCACGAGACGGGCAACAAAGGCAACGCAACCACTGGGGCGACACTAGAACAGGAGCAGCAGCTGCAGCGGCGCCATGACGATCAAGCCAGTGAGTGCGCCGCCCAGCGCGAAGCGTGTGGCCGGCAATGTGGTCGATGCGGACAACAAGGAGACGCAGGTGGTGGTCGTGGTAGAGCAGTCGGTGGCCAGCCAGGCCCAGGTGAGTGCAGCCTTTCACCTGGTTTTCTTAATTCTCCTTTTTAATTCTCCTTTTCTTTCTCCGACTCCCTTTAGAGTCCCCAAAGGCGTGGCGAAGTCTATGACGAGCTGGCACGCACCCATCGCTGCAGCCCCCACAAAAGGTGAGTGTGGATGGAGGCACACACAGTCCCTGTTAGAAGTTGCATGTTACATGCCGAAGGGGATTCCCCTTAGCCCGAAGCAATTAAATAGCATTTCCAGTGCATAACTTGCATATATTACAAAGTAATTCGAAGAGGATTTAATGGCACGCTCCTGCAACGGCAAGGGAAATTTCTAATAGCGAACCTAACTACTGAGAGTAAGGCCTTTTGCGCAGTAAATTAACGTCGTTACCTTTGGTTTTTTTCTCTATTGCTCACAACTTGAAATGGGATTCCCTTAAAAAATGTCAATTAAAGATCATTTACACGGGTTTAAAGTATTTTTATAACCTTGCATGGTAATATAATTTAAGTTAAATGCTTGGAATTTTGTGAAGGAGTCATTTTCAACCCTATATATTGTGTATATTATTTATCAGCATTCTTGCACAATTATTAATATATTCAAAACAAGCAAAAACCTGCTTTCCGAATTAAAATTAATGCATTTTTAGATAATTTACAATTATTTGAAACTTTGATTTTCCCATAAAAATAATCATATAGAAATATTGATTTTAAAGTCTGTAAAATTCTAATATTTAAAGTTTGGTGTCAAAAGTTGCGGATATTTAAATATTCCCGTAAATTCTTATATTGTCGTAATCTAATATTTATTGTTATATGGGGCTACATCGCTCAAATTTTCAAGAAAACGCATATAAAATTGCAAGAATGTACAAACATAGGCTACCCGAAGTTAGTCCCTTTCTTGATTTTATTAACAAACCGATGTCCATATATTAGAAAAGTTAAGCTACATTTAAAGCTAAAAATTGTAACCTTTTTTTCTTTGTGTAAAATTGCGACTTCAAATCATGGTTAATTCCCGTTTCAAACTACGATATTTTCGATATTAACACATTCCATATTTTCTCAATTTCCAGCAACGCCCGTTCAAAGCGCCGTGACCACCATGACAGTCATGCCCATCACCACAAACGTGATCGGCTCGAGCGCGAGAAACTTAACCATCCCGCCGTGGTGGCTGGCAGCGGAGGAGCATCTGTCGGCGTGCCTGGCAGCAAATGCAATAGCCCGCCTTCGGCTAGCACATCGAGCGGCAGCAGTAGTCCCTCGGTGGTGGGCAGAAACTCACCCGAGCATCTGGGCCTGGGTTGCTCCACAGTTCCCAAGACCCAGAGCCAGCTTTCACCGGCGACGGTGGCAACTGCCAATCTCCTGAAAGCGGCGGAAGAAGTCTTTTCGGGCTATAACAGCGGGGATGAACACCTACAGCCCAAGGAGCGAAAAATTCCAGTGGAGGAGTGGCAGCGTCGCGACGTAGAGTTCGCCAAGTGCATGGAGCAGCGTGGCTACGAGCTGAAGCCCGTGGAAGAGGACGGTGCCTGCCTGTTCCGCTCCATCTCCCTGCAGATTTACGGCGATGAGGAGATGCACGATGTGATCCGCCAGCACACCATGGACTATATTGTAAGAAATATAAATTTAAATGTAAATATTTCTATTAACAACAAATATTTCACTTTGCAGCATGAGAATCGCGAGTACTTTGGGCAGTTTGTTACCGAGGATATCAACAGCTACATCCAGCGCAAGCGAGCTCGTGATGCCCACGGCAACCACATCGAGATCCAGGCCATATCCGAGATATATAGTCGCACCGTTGAGGTCTACTGCTACCAGTCTAGTAAGTTCATGAGTATACCGAGGAAAAAATAGTTTGATTTACTTAACTTTTCAATCGTTTACAGCTCCCATTAACATCTTCAACTCGGAGCAGTCTCAGGCTGGCTATCCTCCTTTGCGTCTATCCTATCAGCGCGGCTCTCATTACAATGCCATCTTGGATCCATATAATGCCACCGTAGGCGTTGGCTTGGGCTTGGCTGGTTACAAGCCCGAGTTTCAGACCGCGGAGGCTGTGCGTCTCAGCGAGCAGCTGGAGATCGAACAGACCATGTTCGAGGACAAGCTGAAGACGACGGACTGGGAGGCCACCAACGAGGCCATCGAGGAGCAGATAGCTCGTGAGTCATACCTGCAGTGGTGCCGCGACAACATGCAGCGTTCGCGCAGCAGTAACACGGCCGCTGGTTCGGCCACATCCTCAACGGTAACTTCTGCAGAGGCGCTGACCGATTCCGATGCCTCGCCCTCCAAGTACTCAATGTGTGGTGGCACTGGCAGCAGCGGCAATCCGGCTGCCACCTTGGCAAGCTCCAGTGGTGCTGTGGATCCCACAGCCACAGCCTTCTCGCTGTCGCCGAAAACGTTGAGCCAGTTTTCCCACAAGCTGCCATCGGATGACATGACCGGCTATGACAGCGACACCACCGACATGAGCAGCACAAGCTCGGTGGGTCACTGCGGTGGCAACTCGTCGCCCAGCACAGTTTCAAGCGGTCAGCGGACGGGCAAAGGATCCAAGACTCAGCGTCGCGCCACGGCCCTAAGAAAGAAGCGGCGACACGAGGCTCGCGAAGGTGTGCCCCTGGCTGGCAAAAGGTGGGTTAAGAAGTATTCCTTCTTCTATGATTGCTTATAACTTTATTGTCTCTTTGTTTTATCAGCTCTGACATCTTGGAGGCACCGTTGCGAAAGAGCCCGAAGCGCGACTCTACTCCATCGGTTGCTCGCGCCAATACGCCGGATGCTGAGCAGCGTCCCTGCACCTCAAAGCAGTCTTCCATCTCGCCCCAGAAGCGCGGCGAAGGCCAGTCGTCCAGCCAGCAAAACTACTCCAGCTTCTACCAAGAACTTCTCGAGGCTTCCTATGCCAATGAGGGTGAGAAATGTTTCACAATTTGTTAGAGCTTATTTTACCCCATAAATATTCCTGGACAGGCGTCAACGAAAGCGAGATGCTGCAGCAGGCCATCCAGATGTCCACTCGCGACTACATGGAGGACCAGAAGCGCAAGTATCTCTCCGGACCGTAGGCCGCTGCCCCCGACAGCTGCGCCTGCTTTGTACAGTGATTTAGCAGTTCTTTTTCGCAACGAAAACGAAACACAAAACTTACCAAAAAAAACTAAAAAAAAGAAAAAAATCAACCATAAGAAAGGGAAACAAAAACAGAAGAAAATCTTAAACTAAACGCAGAAATTATCGACGATCTTGAAATGCTGATGAAAGCAGGCGTGCTCCGCTTGCCTCTTGCAGCAACTTAACACTCTCACATACACTATCCTATATATATGTATATATATATATATATGATCATATATTTTGTAATAAGAAGTCCCAGGAAGGTTCATTAATTAATTTGCTGATTTGAGCACAAATTTTTGATAAGAGATCGAACCCCAAACACCGATCCTGTCCGCTTTTATACCATGAATAAATGTCACGTTCCTTTTCCCCTTACAGTTAATAGCTATTTTGTAAAACGTAAATCATAAAGTTAACTTTAGTAAGCGACAGCAAATGAAACTAAAATTTATATAAAACTAACAACCCGACATACATATACATATACATACACACACGATACGGATAATAATAATACGGATAAAGCTAATGATTAATTATTTAATTAAATACAATAAATGGTGCATAATAATCGTAATTTATGAGTACTCTTAAATAAAGCAAATAAATAATCGCAGAAATGCAAGGTATTTATTATTTTGGGGAGATCTCTGAGAATGAGAATAAAAACCAACTCGTTTTAGATCAAATTATATTATTTACTGCATACATATGTACATTGGTTTCTGGGTTTATCTGTGTAGCAAAAAGTTATATAAATACATTCACAATTTTCGAATTTCCTGCCTACAAGTAAGTTTAAATCTAAATTGCATCTGTTTACATATTTTATATATATTCATAAATATATATATAGTAGTTCGCTGCCAGTGGAGCTGTTTCATGTATTCGTACAGGTGTTTGTACATATGGACAGCCAGACATACATTCATACATACAACATTGATTCTAATTGTGTACAAAAATACATTTCACTAAAATACGCTGCGTATAAAATTATTATTATTCCTTTGCACATATTTCCCTTAAATTAGATTATGGAATGTTGGGACCGATCAACTGCTGCCGGGGCTTGGTAATTATCTATGGAAATTGAACTTTAAACGAAAAATTAAACTATTTAAAGATAATTCAAGGTATAATCCAAGTTAAGCTTGTTTTTAAAGGTTAAATTGTTAAAAAAATCACAGAAAATGAAGTGCAAAATCAGGAAATCAAAGTTGTAGACGGTTCCCCTGGATCATCGTGGTCTTATGACTAAAATTGTACACTGTGTTGGGTCAACCCCTGAAGACATTAGCTAAAACATCCTTCTGTTTGCATTATCCGATTTTGTGAGAGTCAATTAAATTGTGTGGACCGAGAGAGAGTTGTATTTTTTGGAGCAGCCAAGCTTGAGGGCTTGGCTCGGGCTAAATTGAATTTTGCTTTAACTGACTTTACAAAAATCATTTGGCTAATTTATCATTTGCTGCTGTTGCTGCTGCTGCTGCGATGTCTGCTGCGGTGCCTGTTGCTGCTGCTGCGTGATCACTATGTGATGTTGCTGCTGTTGCTGCTGCTGCTGCTGCTGTTGTTGCTGCTGTTGCTGTTGCTGCTGCTGCTGCAACTGTTGCTGCTGGCTGGCAAGTTGATTGGCATGTTGCAACGCTGCAGTGGTGGCCTCTGTGACCACTGGCTGCAGCATGCTGGTACCATTCTCCCGGCGCACATGGCTATTTAGCTCTGCTTTAACCCTTCTGGCTATGTGGGAGCGTGTGTGCTTGCGCAGGTGATCCTTGCGGTAGAACCCTTTGCCGCATTCGGCGCATTGATGCCGCTTCTCCCCCGAGTGGATCACAAAGTGCAGGCTGAGCTGCTCCTTCCGCTTGAAGGCCTTCAAGCAGACGGTGCAGATGTAGGGCCGATCCGGATTGTGCGACTGCTTGTGGCGGGTGAGGTGATCCTTGCGCTTGAGCGATGCCTGACAGATGTCGCACACATACCGCTTCTCCAGGTTGTGACCCACCAGATGCACTTCGAGTAGCTCGGGCTCTGGGTACGCCACATGGCATTCGGGACACATGTACAGCGGGCTGCCATCGAGTGCTGTTCCCAGACGTATCTCTCCGGGTCGCAGCTTCGGTTTCCGGTCCTTGCTACGCTTTTTGCGCTTCTTCTTTTTGGAGGAACTCCCACTGCCTCCGGCAGTCGTCGCTGTGGCTGTTGTCGCTGTGGCCGTAACTGCCGCCTGAGCCTGCACCTGCAACGTCGTCGTCTGCTGCTGCTGCGGCTGCAACGTCAACTGCTCCTGCTGAGGTATACTAATGGTTGTCGTGCCAAGGGTGTTGATGCCGATGGCTGGTCCCGTCTGCACTTGCAGTACCTGGAAAAGAGTATTAATTAGAAAGTATTTATATATTTCTTGAGGTCTTACACCATACCACATTTTGCTGGTTCTCCTTTTTTATCGTTTCCGCGGAATACTTGAGGAAGTGGTGCAGCGACAGGGGCAACGTGTTGGCTGGAAGATGCGAGAGGTAGTCGGCCACGGTGGTGCCCGGCGTCAGTGTTTGCCACGAGGTATTTTGGAGTACTGAAAAGGGATTAATCTATTACTTTTCTAGAAATATAGAGATTATTACTAAAGTCACCTTGCTGCTGCAGTATGGCATTGCAAAGATCTTGGGTGAGTTCCTGTGGGGCCGTCACTTGTTGCTGCTGCATCTGCTGCTGCTGCTGTTGCTGCTGCTGCTGGCCGGAAGTGCTTGCTTGCAGTGCATCCGCCGCCGCGCTGGTTGCGGTTGCACTGGCATAGGCCACGGTGGCGTACTGCGTCTGCTGTTGCTGCTGCTGCTGCTGCTGCTGGGAGGCGGCAACCAGGTGGCCATTGTACTTGTCGCCCTGAAGGGCATCCTCCTGGCCGCCACGGAACTTGTTATTTCCGCTGCCGCTCTGACCGGTCGCCAGATTGGCCTGGCCAAAGTGTGCGACCTGTTGCTGCTGCTGGTAGCGATTGCTAGTGCCGGCAGCATCCTGCTGCTGCTGCTGCTGCTGCTGCTGGGGGTTATTCGTGGCGGTCACTGTCACATCCGCCACGGCAGCGGTTACCGTGGAAACCAAGGGCGCCGTGCTGGTTGTGAACTGCGGCAGGCCGGGTATATTGCCGGGGAAAGTGTTGCCAAACGGGGTGAAGTTCATGGTCCGTCCGTAGCTCAGCTCGAGGGGAGGTCGTGGGAGATTTTATGGGTTCCTGTGCGTTGAGAATCAGGCGACTGAAAGTGGGAAATATATAAGTTAATGATCAGGGAAAATGTCAATATTAAATATATATTAATTTTAAGGGATTATTTTTACGCTTTGTGCCTTATTTTCTTTCCAAAGTGAGGTCAAAAATATAGAACTTGACTTTACAATTTAAGCTTAAAAGGCCTTTGCATTGAAAGTGAAAATAGCGCCGTGGTTGTTGTCGTTATTTTAGCTGACTTGCCGAATCCTACGCACACACACACACACACTACCGCCCACCCGCAGGACTGGCATCTAAACACACCACCAGCCGTGAAAACACACACAACACCCCACATGCAACAACAACAACAATTACAACTACAACACCCCACAAACCCAACTACATCTACAACAACACCACCTATGGTGCATTCGTAGAGGTGACGATAAAAAAGAGCGCGAATCCTGCGCGCTGTGCCGCCATGAGAGCGAGAGAGAAAGAACGAAGGAGGGCCACGGGGTGGGCGCCATAAAAACACACACACAGAGGGGGAAGGATAAGAGGTGGTGTTTGGAGGATTCCTGGCGACCGACTCTATATGGCGATTTAGTGTGTCGGTACATTAAGATTAGGTTAGGGCTGACCCAAACCGCAAGTGTGTATGCCAAAAAAAATTGAATTAAAGCCAAGAAAAGCGGAAAATTGAACGCGAATAACACATATAGCTCATACGCAGCGTGGGACGATCTAAACTGACTTGTAAGTGGCAAGAGCACAGGGCTGCGTCATATCGATTTTCACTAGAAAAGCAATTTAGTGTCCTTTTTAATTGAGCGAACATTTTTGTTTGTATTATTTTTTATTATTATTGAATTGATGTATTTATTTGTTTATTGTTGAGTGAGTCTTCGCTTGACTCTGACAGATGATTCAACTTTCACTTGAAAACAACACTTGAAAACCCGCGGAGAGCTGCTCGTTTATTTTTGTGCCTTGTGCGCGCGAACCCGTGACACAATAAAACGCAAGGCGCGGGCCCCACAAAGGAAAAGTGCAGCCAATTGCATTTGCTGCCGCACAACACAGCCCATTCTGGAGGTCACCTCCTCCGCGGCCAACAAAAAAACGAAGTGTGTATTGTGTGGGCTTTCGGCGGGGTATTTGCAGAGGGATTTCGAGGAAGCGGGGGTGAAGAAAGGCAACCACTACCGTTCAATGTGTCTGCGGTGCACATGCACATGCACATGCGATTAACACCCGCCGCATCCACGACTGGAGCCACCTGGCGGCGTGTGGCGTAGCTTCACTACTGACCCGACCCGACCCGTCCGCTCCGCATTGTGCTCCGGCTTTTCCACTCGCCGGCACGAGACGGTAGCTTCGGCTCTCGGCTCTTTTGGGTGCCGGCATGGTAGTGCCTCCCCTCCCCCATGAACTTGGTGGTATTAGTTGGTCTAACTATGCTTGTGTGTGCTTGTGAGAGCAAAAAAGGAGAGCTGTACAGCTATAGGATGAGAGAGAGAGAGAGAGAGTGACGCTCTCTTGTTTGGGCAAAAACATTACGTTTGCCATTTTGAAAAAGCAAAAACATTTTTGTTGACTGGCTTTATACAGCTTAATTTTTTATCGATATATGAAAATATCTAGACAAAGAGTCATGATCAAGGTCTGGCCAATAGATAAAGGTCAATTTAGGGGGATTGTTTTGTATTTATGTATGATTTTAATGCATAAATACTAATTGCAATATAGAAACTAGTGAATTTTACCTGCAATTAAGTAACATGACAAATTTAGTATTTTTATATCCTTGCAGGATATTATTATATTAGTCATAAGCCTGCGACGCAGTGAAGAAGTCGCTTCCGACCCTATTAATGATATATATTCATGATCAGCATTAACAGCCGAGTCAATCTAGTCATGTCTGAACGAAAAAACATTTTACTCAATTTTTTTTATATATTTTTAATAAGGGGTTACATCGTAAAAAGTGACAAAAATTCAAAAAATATTTTAAAATTTTCAAATTTGAATGCTAACCTTATAAAAACTAGCATAGAAAAGCTTTCCGAATTAAAATTAGTGCATTTATGGCTTAGTAATGATCGATTTTCATAATCCAAAGTCAAATTCTGACTTCGGCTTTCCGAACATAACTTCCTTTTTTGTTATAAAAACTTCTTAGACTTAAAAATATACATTTTTTTATTAAAAATTATACGTTTTTGTCAAGTGGTCTTAGTTTATCAGAAATCTTCAAGTGTTTAAATACTTAAAGTTCCTCAGAAATCAAAAACTTTAAAGGAATACCATTTTTAAATAATAAATGCAATTTACTATACGAAATCTTTTAGAATTTGGTTTAGCGTTATTCAAGTTTTTAATTAACCTAAAACATGAAAAGAATTAAATTTTAAACAGCCTAAATTTCCCACAAGAAAAACCCCCATAAAACGTAATTTTCTAAATCATTTCATCTAAAACTCCTCTCTGTAAGGATTCTGCAGCAAAGACGATTCCAAATTAGCTTTGCTGAGACCCAAAGAATTATGCTTTGGCATACAGACACCTTGAATCCGACGAAATCCTTGACGGCAAACGCATTCGGGATCAAAGCAAAAGTTTGCCGCTGGACAATGACTGCCGGCAGGACATTTAATCATAGTACAGCTAACGACCTCATTTTCCTGGCAGTTTACGCCCATAACTCGGTAATGGTCATCTGAAATCTAAGATTTGCTATGATTTTTACTATATATTTGTGGAAATCAAATTATAAACCTTTTGGGAGATTGCTGAGAAAACAAATCCAAGTAGAAAAACATATATAACTAACTGGTGAATATACATTGCGGCAATAAAGTTCTAAGAAATGTGACTTAACGTTACTGATGAAAAAACCATAGCTAACATAAAAGGGAAGACTTTAACATGCATCACAAATTGCTTTTGTTTAAACAAAATGAATATAAGAAACATCTACAAACTAAAATTTATCGTTCTAATACTCTGCCTCCATTTTACTAAAACGTAAGACATTTGTATATTACGTATACGCAATAATAATTTTTTAATATTACGTATACGCCCCGTTTTGGAAGTCATTTTTAAACTCATTTTCCATTCAATTGACTTCCCCGAAACACATCAAGGGCGCACGTGTTGACTCTTGGCCATGTCTCCAGCCCCACAGGGTAACATCTCCCGCATATACGAATCCACCCCATCCTCCATCCTATATCCTCCATAGGGGTTCGTGTAATTTGCATATATGCAGGCCAAGTCGGCCAGCAGCGGCAACAACAGCAACAACAACGATTGCAACCAAAACAAAGATGCTGCGCTCCTGACACTGAAACCCGCACACAAGGCCAATCGACGAAATCAGGCCACGCACACGAATTCCGGCACGGTGGCGACGATGACGATGGCGATGGCGATGACGTAGCGATGCGATGCGATGCTTCCGGCAAACGGCCTACCACAGCAAAAGGCCGGCCGGCTTTCCCAGGCCCACAAAGTCAACTGCTCTTCAGGAGCACAGAGAAAACTGCACTCAATGGTGCACAGGGAAAAAATTTAGGAGGGTTTAAGGGAACATTAATGTAGGGTTTATCCGAGTTGATATGAATACCTTAAGCCCTTACTTGGTCCTAATAAACAAAATCTATAGATTTTTCGGTAAAATGTTTCAAGTATTTCAATAATAAATTCTTCAATTTTTACTGAAATTTCCCTCAGTGCATTGCAATCCCATCCATTGCGAGTAAACACCGAGGACTATCACACTCCTGAAT